>OMNW01035466.1:22006-42630 GCA_900303245.1 Selene dorsalis | reverse complement strand
TCACCGAGGACAGAATTTTTTGGAAGACATTACATTATATATTATCATTTACATATAATCTACAAAACTGTAAAGTGGTGAACAAGAAGAGTTTCATATAAATGGCAGGGAACACAGCGTTGATCGAGTCTGATAAGGTATACATCTGCCATATTATTTGTGTAAATGATTTCAAAAATACACAGTCACGTGATTATTATCATATAAAATACAGTGCTTCAAAAACACACCTTCATTTATCCTGCACCACCATATGCTCCAAAATATCAGACCTCTGTTTCAGCAAAGACAGACTGACGCTTAAAATGATCTTTCACAGTGTGGGTGTGGGTGTGTGTAACTAGCTGATGTTTTTTTTTTTTGTTTTTTTTTCCCAAATGCATTCAATAAGGTGAACTTTATCCACAATGCAAAAAGATATTTGCAAACTTTATAAAATGCAGTACCTCTCTGTGATCATTTTCCTGGATTTTATCACAGTGAATGAGGAAGAAAAACATTTAAGGAAAAGCCAGTCCGTTGTGATTATTTCTGACTTTCATCGTTTGAAATCTTAATTCACACAAATCTAATTTGATTAGATTTTGATTAGATTAGATCTTGATTTTTATTTCATGAGACTCAAGTTTGGTTATTTTCTGTGTAAAACTATACGTTTCAATAATAACCACATTCCAGGTGCATTTTACAATTCCTTGTTTAAAACAGTTGAGCTGAGTGACTTTCCTGTGCACGAGCCTGATGTTTTTGGCTGAAATGTGTCAACGTATATTCATGGTTGGAAAGGATATGTGATGGAGGATGTGTTTGGACAGGGGTCAAAGGTAACTCGATTTGATCTTGCTTCTTGAATGCATCTGTTAGAGGATAATAAAATGTATGTATAAAGACAAAACCACTTCTGTTTAAAATATCATGTAGAAATCGATAAGTTACCAACAGGAATGATGCTGGTGTCCTCGTGGTATCAGTACAGGAGATGTGTTTTTTCACTGCATCTCAATCCCTCTGATACGGCCGTCTGATTTCAGTGAACTGTCATTTAATATCTCCCCACTGATCCATACTGCAAATGCGCCCATTAGACTGCAATACAGATTAGGGGCATCGTATCTTGCATCAATGGTATTGTGTGCCCACATGGACAATTTATCCCAGGAGGGGGAGGGGCAGATTAAGGTGATCCCTGTATTCACTAATTCATTGAGAGCACAAAGTATGGATGGAGACTGTACCATAATCACTTTGGCCTAAGAGTCATTGAAAATAGGCCATTTCTCAGATGTGTGTGTGTGTGTGTGTGTGTGTGTGTGTGTGTGTGTTGGTAGGTCAGAAGGACTCCACGCACACTCAGGAAGTGTAGTAGTGGAAGGAGGGCGGTGCTTCGAGGACTGTTGCGTGACAAGACTGAAGAAAACAGAGTGCAGCCTGGCGTCTCACTAACACACACGCACGCTCAAAGCCCCGTCCACTCATACACACACACAAGCACACGGACACACACCCACGTACACACACGTCCATGCAGGCTCTTTACTCTTTCATGTCGCTTCAGGTTAGGTTAGCCGCGCTGCCTTTTCTCCACTTTTGGCTGGACTCTCCTCCCCCCTTCAGTCACCTCCACTCCATCTCTCTCCTCCTGCAGTCCTGTGCTGCGTTCCCCCCTTCATCAATAGACCCAGACTCTATAACCTGCCTTTTCTTTGACCTCCTCTGTAGGTCAGTGTTATGCAGATCTTTTCCTATTTACTATATAGTAATTATGTGCTGTCCATAAAGAATGCAAGCTCATAATAATTTTGTCATAGTGTTATTTTGTATCAACTGCTGTTCAGGATTATCAAATAAGATGTTTCAAAAGAAAGGAAATTCATCTTGCAATGGCAGTAGAAAACATCCAGACAATAAAAAATATAAGACAAATAAAAGGAGGATGGAAGAACATAAAAAAAACCCCATAAAACCACCAAACTTGAGTTAAGAACTGATATAAACTGCTTTGTAAAGTCAAGTGCAACATGTGCAAAAAGTGCAGATTAAGACTAGTGTGAAATGACTGCATGGGCAATGGGATAAAAGAAGCTTGGTAGCTATTTGTTCTGGCTCTAGGGAGCCTATACCTCTGTCTGAATGTGGTGTGGAGAGGATGGTCAGGAGTAGTCTTACCCAGACTACCTGAGCTTTCTGCAGAACCAGTCTGCTGTAGATTTCTGTGAGGGGGGGCTACTGAACACCAGTTATTCTGCTGGCGTTGTTTAGGATTTTAGAAAATGGTTCTTATTTCGTGCAAAGAGGCCAGAGTAAGAAGAGATTAGGCAAACGGTTAAAACAGACGGGATAAAAGATCTATAAAATAAAACCATCAAGGCCTTCTCTACATTAAAAGAGTTTGAACTGCGTAGAAAATAGAGTCACTGCAGACTGCATCAGTGTTCAGGTTGTGGGTCAAGTCCTTACCAATCACTGTCCGCATGTACTTATAGGACTCAACCATCTCCACTACTGATTCTCTGATTGGTGTAGGGAGAGAAGGCTGAGGAGGATTTCTGTTAAAAAAAAAAGAAAAAAAAAAGAGATCCTTCCAATAAGTTAAAGATCAGACAACCACAGCCTGTATTCAGAGGGACATATTTCATACTGACACAGAACAAGATGCAAAGTAACCTTTATTAGGTTACTCTGATGTTAAATATAACATCAAATAAAATAAATAGCAGTAATCTGTAAAATAATCAGCCGATAACTCAAAACATGAACAGGACAACAAGAGGATGTTATTGTCAAAACCTGTTTTTTGTATTCTCACTGTTGAATAGTTGACTTGTTTTTATCTCATCCTGTAGTCTGCTTTAGTTTTGGAATTTGCAGTGGGTTTTTGAGCAGTCGTGTCCTTTTGTGTCCCTTCTGGGTCTCCATACAAAACAAACACATATGGTTAGTATGCCTGATTTTAACAGATACATTAATTTCAAATGAAAAATAAAAGAATATTTTTACATTAAGACGTCAGCCATGCAAACATTACAACAACTAACCCAGGTTTGACACTGACGTTAGGCTGGTCATGATGTTCATATTATTCATCAGTAGTCTACACTCAGCCCATCCTGAGTGAAGCTGTGGAAAGTGACCATGCCTATTGGTTATCACTCATTAGCAGCATCCGCACAGAAGGTTGAAATGAAATGGAAGGAAACAGAAGTCTGTGTGATAAACCAGAGTCTGGCCATTAATACATGAGCATCACTGAGAACCGTGAAAACTTTGTCTTTCTTTTTCTCTTTGCCTTCACTTACACTAAACAGACACAGACACTGCGTCACCAAGAATCACGTCACGTTTCTGATCTTTCTTTAATTTTTTTTTAAATCTAATTTCATTTTGGAAAAAAAACACGAGTTAAATGATTATGGTTATTTAAAACAATCTTCTATATTGTTAAATTTCTTTTTTCGTGAAAACTTAAAGCGGTTCAGAGATTAATCAAAGGGAACAACGCGGGGTGAAGAATAAATTGCTACCAGCTACAATGACATATCTAGTGTTTTGCGTGGAGAAAAGGAAAAAAACAGAAATCCGTCTCGAGATGATTTAAAATGTTATAACCCATTACCCTATGTATCCTGGTGTCTGGTACAGTTTACAGTCAGCGGTGTTGTATGGATGGAGAAGTCCTGACAGCTAGAGAAACTCTGTGATCAGCTGTGACTGAAAACACGCAGGTATACTTTAAGACAAGATGACACTGCGCTGCTCTATTCATTTACCTGAGGAGCACTGACAGCACGGCCAGGCTCTCTGTCTCATTAGCACAGTGATAATGGACTGACATCCTGCTCCATCCTCCTCATTCACCCCGCTCGAGCCAGGCCGGGAGAGAGCGCGCGTGAGAGAAGCGGGCCTTTAACTGTTGTCCCCTTCATATCTGCCCTCCTCCTCTTTCTCACGCGATCACAGGCCCTCATCTGACAGAGAGAGCGAGGGTGTGTGTGTGTGTGAGTGTGAGTGAGAGATAGTCTTTGTATTTCCGCGGTCCTTTAAAACCTTCATGTAGTTGATCTGTTGGACAGGCCGGCACACAGCACAGAGCATGAGGGCGCGAGGCCGAATAAACAGGCTTTAAAACAAACTTTGACCGAGGGGGGGGGGACTCACATGATCTGCTGTGATGGATTTCATTTTTCATTATGACGCCAATTAAATGAGATTCGTAGCCTATTTGCGGTCAATATGCGGCTAAGCTGCTTTCTAATAAGTGACCGCTTGTTAACACAAGGTTATTCATGTTGGGAAATATGTAAAACCATTCCTTTGTTCTTTTCCGTGGATTTATTTCAAACAGCAACGTGAAAGCCTAAATGTTCGCTCCGAGGGTAAAAGATCAGCGCTCCTGATGCAGCACACTGTACCTTACTGTACCTTACTGTAGACACCTCACAGTATTGATAAAAGGTGTCCTGTACTCTAACACTGTGAGCTCTGCTCGTATCTAACATAGTCTTGTCATAACGGTAACGCCTGGGCTCTCAAAGCTCTCCAGGATCACTAACGGAGTCAAAACACGCAGCCTTGAGAGCAGTAAGAGTGTTTCTGATTCAGTGTTTTCATGATTGTGTCTACACCGCTGAACTCCTGAACTCTTCTCTCCTTCCAGTGGCCACATGACCATTTTTCAAAGGCTCATTCTGATCGCGTATTGAACGCTGGGCAGGTCTCGGGTCTTTTACGCACACGGATCTATTTGTCATAAGCTTATTACTGGAGGTCAGTGAGTCCCCGAGCCACATGTTCTCAACCACGGTAAGAAACTGCACAGATATATTACACCATGTTCCTGCACAGAGACTGGAGACAGAAAACAGGCCGAGCGCGCGCGGGATAATTCACCAAAATCCACCTTCATGCCTGGAAGCACAATTTAGCTCCAGGTCATTTGTGTAATGTCGATATGAGCTTTATGTTCCCAAACGAAATCTGTTTCTTAAAGCAGAGGAGAGACTGTGGAGTTCATTTACAGTGCTCTGTCTTTATATGTGTAACTCCTGAGTTTTCAGCCTGCATATTGTTCATCCGTGGACCCTCCACTCTTCCTCTGCTGTCGCGCCTATAGTCTCCCACACACTCCCTCCTCGCCTCCCTCGAAAGAGTACCTTCAAATAGGGACAGAGAACTTCCTGAGCGCTCTGGAGCAGGGGAGCGGGCTTGGGGCTGAGTGCGGGGTCGGCCGAGGGGGAAAGGTCCCCGCTTTTCAGCCCCTTTGTACTGGGCTGACGAGTCCGTCCTGACAGGGGTTAACGTACCGTAAAGAGGTTAAACAAACGGACATTCCCGTTAGAAATCCTCCAGACACATAAGGCCTTATAAGCAGAGGAGCGGCGGTCTCGAACTTTACCCAGGAGTGGAGGCTGAACCGACCCCACCACGATGAAGCATGAACTCTTATAATGGACACTGTGTTTGTTTTTGTTGTGATTTTAAATATATTTTATCCAATCAGCATAAATCGACCCCGGAGATTTGTAGGGAATTATTTTCACTTCTAAAATGTGTTTTCATGTCTGATATTCATTGACTGGAGGATGTGAGTGTGTTGATGTATTTTAATGGAACCTGCTGTAAACTGAGTCACGCTTCAGAAATGGTTGGTGATTTGTTGTAGTGTAAATGTGTGTGAGAAAGCCTCCATTTTTCCAGCTGTTGTTTTAATTCACATAATTCAATGTGTGTGTGTTTCCGAAATTAAATTAGCCTATAGAATAAATAAACAACTGAATAACAGGATCCTGTTGGACTAGATTCCATCTGACATTTCCGTCCCATCCATCAGAACACGCTGCAGTCATTTCACTGTCTGACATCCCGTCCAGTTCAAAGCAGCTCCTGGGTCTAAGTCTGGAGACTGTGTATTATCTTACAGAAGGATGAACACCTGGACAACTTGCCCCCAACACTAGCTCTGCCTCCTGCAGTAGCCTGTTTTATCCCATAATACCAAATGTACGTATAGAGTCGGTTTAGACTTCATCTTTGTACAGAAGATTTGTCAGTCGTCACATGTGAAATTGTTTGGGGTTTGTCTGAAATGAAATTAATTTTTATTTTGTATTTATGGAATTCATATATGATTATTGTCTTAAAATTCAATAAAAACTGCAATAATTGTGGCACTCTGAAAAATCAGAGTGACTGATTGAAAAAAACTATTAAAAAAATAAAAAAATAAAAATGCTAATCATTTATAGGTTTCTCTTTCAGACCAAGTACACAACAGAAAATAATTATTTAGATCAGCCTGTCTTACACATCTGTGCTTTTTATGGGCCAGTATTTTTCCTTAATGTTTAATTTGTGTGCAGCTGATTTTCAGATGTTAGACCAAATTTGTCAGAAACTGAGGAGGAAAACAAACAACTCCATAAATCCAGATTACAGTCTGCTTGAGCAGCACAGCTCAGATGTAATTAAAATTTCCTTCTAAAAAAAAAAAAAAAAAAAAAAAAAAAACAAAAAAACAATTTGGATGTAATTTGATGTGAAACCTGTGCCATTTTCTATCAATGAAATCCAGCCTGTGGGGAATTAAGTAGCTTGTGGTTAAAACCCTTGATCCTGAACATTTGACTGTAGACAGAAAGGCCTGACCCATAAATGATGTGACTTTACAGTGGCGTTATACTGCATAAAGGCTCATGTCTATTCCACCATATGTAAAACCAACTGTACTCTTCAAATGAGTGGCCCACTGACACAAATACATGAGGCAGAATGAACATGAAACTAGGTTACAGTGGACTGAATTCTTAATCATAGAGGAGATAAACAAGCAGACAGAGAGGGGAGGAAAGAGGCGCTGTGATTTCTGAAGGATAGAGAAACTATATGTTTCCTTTGTGGAGATGCAGTTTTTCAGGTGGTGCAACATGAAATTAAGTTTGTCTTCAGAAGGGAAACAATGAGTTTGAGATGTCAAGCTCTTTTTTTGCCACGGCATACAAACACAAATGCACTGACTGAATTCAACAGTTTGTAAAAACTTCACAATCAAAAATCACTTCCAAGCATTCCTCGTTGTGAGGCTTGTGCCGATAGAGGGCTGAGAATGCCTGGCTAAGGTCTGGCATTGGTAGGCTATATGCTGTTGACTTGCGCTGAGAGGAAAGAGAACAAGAGATTATGTGCAATTAAAGCCCACTTTATGCTGGTGTGCTGGCGTCACAGAGTCTGGCCAAGAATGCTCACCTCGGCTAATACTATCAATGAGAACAAACTCTGCAGCATCAACTTATTATGCACAGTGAATTATTAATGCCAGGGCTAGCACAGTCAGGCCAAGCTGATGTGCCAGCTCAGGAGAGTATGAAATGACATTTTGTCAGAATGCTGAATAGTTAAATGAAGATTGGGAAAGATCTTCAACAGCAGAGAGAGGAGGTGAGTCACTATTTTATGAAAACTATTTACTATCAAACAGCATATTAAACATTCAATATCACAAGTGGGCAAACGACACTGACTGAGATAGCATTTATTTTGCTTTTCTTACAGCCCTCTGAACTATGAAGCCCTCAGCTTGGCACCTTCATGCTTTGCTCACCTTCCAGCAGGCAGCTGTTGCCAGCTGAATATTAGCAGAGGGGCTTAGCAGATTATGAAATTACTGCAAGAGGGTGGCTTTGGCTGCTTTCTAACCCGCGTGGTGCAAGGTTGGCTTTCTGCATTTAACTGCTCCAGATATGAATAACTACTGGAAATGTACTGTATGTTGATATGAAGCTTAAAGTGCACTGCACTCTGTTAACCATTAGAGGGCCCTCCATGAAGCAAAGTCAGCGTGCAGTCAGGTAGCTGCCCTGACACTCAGAATCAGGGGTTCACTTGGCCTGTTTTATTAAAGTTATTTCATTTATTTATGCCACACATCTGTCAGGATGATCACATGAGAGACATACATGTAAATGAGTGCGCTGGCAGTGTATTTATAT
Organism: Selene dorsalis; assembly: GCA_900303245.1. NCBI lineage: Eukaryota > Metazoa > Chordata > Actinopteri > Carangiformes > Carangidae > Selene > Selene dorsalis. The sequence goes on along the minus strand of OMNW01035466.1, from coordinate 34,648 downwards.
TCATAAATGTGTGTGAGTTTGTGAATTTTGGCGACAGATAAAATATGTCAGCTGAGGTCACTATACCTCACCGAGCTACTATGAAGACCTCTCAACGTACAGAGCTGCGAAATGCCCCAGAGGACGTACATGCCTTCCTGTCTCCTCCTGCCTGTCTCACTGCCTCCGCTGTAACGAAGTAGGTCAAACTGTCTCCACTTTCATTGACTGTAAACCCCTACTGAGAGCAGTAGACTCCAGAACCATTAAAATCACACTTTAAGGAGTAATGGCTGTTATAAAATGGTGATTAGACCTGGGTAATTCCACAATAAAAAAAACAGAGTGGACAGGAACTATGGCTGGTTAATAATGCTCAAATGTCTGTGTTATTTGAAGTAGGCATGTACTTCAAATAAAACACTGGATGTAGGACTTGAAATTCAAATCCACAAAGTAGCATTTACTCCCCCTTTTATGTCTCATTCTTTCTACTTTTCAAATATAAGATCATTTATATCTCTGAACAGAATGAAATGAGTCGTGACGGCTGCCAGCAAGAGGACTGGAAAATGTTTCTATGGATCTTGTGTGAAATTTTCCAAAGCATATAATGAATGTTGCGCACTCAATTTGCTTTCCAAAAAACCATGTAATTTTGTTTCACTGCCATCTCACAGTTTTGTCTTGGATGGTTATAAAACAAACTGCAACAGTGTTTTGCTGCTTACAGGCCTGGCAGCATCGGAGGACTGGAAAAAGCTTGCCACCGCCAACAGGAGAAACATGCTCAATTTGATGCAGCTGTCTCCCGGAGCACATGCTGATGATATGATTCTGTGTGGTGAAACTGTATTTCAGAGCTGTGGTAGCATGGAGGGGGTGGCGGCCGTGGAGTAGGCCAGCAGGCCATATAAAGCAAAGGGCACGCCAGGCTGGATGAGGATCACAGGAGGACGCGAGGGAGAAGTGAGAGAGGGGCCTCTGGGTCTGGGCTGTCGGCCACCAGAGCAGGGGGCGCTGGCCGGGACGCCACATCGTTCGGACGGCCCGGTGTACACAGAGAAACCTGATCTAATGTGCAGCTTCTGACACACGCAAACACGTATTTAAAGAAGCATTAAATGAGCTGCAGAAACGCAGACTTTACATTCACGAGGTGATGATGATGAGGTAAGAGTAAGAAAGGCAGCAGCATGTTCTGCTGTTCGCTGAGGAGAGAAGGCAGATTCTGTCTGATGTACCATAACATCATTTTATGTGAGGAACTGCAAAACTCAGCACCCACTGACTGATGATCAAGCTTCAGAATCTATTATTTAGAGGATTGTTGGGGTAAAATGTTGGAGACAAGAATGTGTGATCCATCAGAGAACCTGTAGTCTCACTACAGCAGCACAGAACAAGTGAGGAAACATTAAGTTGTCATGTGATTTTGCTACTGATGGAGGATTTTTATTTAATGAAGGATGATAAAGAGCAGCAAATAAATATACCTCATTGTTTTTTATGTATTTTGTATTGTGAAATGACATTTCAAAACTAAATAGCATATTTAATTCCTTAGGTAAAGCTCACAGCTGGAGCTGAGGCCAGGTGTTCAGCTTTACTGTCGTTTCACAAGAAATTAAGGCTTTTCTGTCTCCTGCAGAAGGAAAGGAGTCACAGAGATAAAGGCGCATCAACCTGCCACGCGTGAAGTGTCTTCATTGAGCAGAATATCACGAGACAGGTGCAAGACTCAGCTCTTCAACACACGGCTCATATTACTGATGTCTGCGCTGAGTGTTGGGTTGAAGAGCAACATTACCGCTGATCCTCTGTCAAAGGGTAAGTCTAGCCTTAGGGAGAAGGAGAGAGAGGGAGAGAGGGGAGAGAGATAGAGTGGGGGACAGACAGAGAGAGGGGGGAGGAGGGCTGGAGTTAAAAGGTCAGCGCTGCTGAGTCCATTGAGGGAAATAAAAAGCTCAAATGTCTTGCCATTTCAAGGAAAAGGGTAAAGACGCCCGTCAGCACTCATAGGAGCGTTTCTGATGATCTAATGGTGATAATCTTATCTTAATCTGCAGCATGACGGTTGAACACATGGCTACTTTGAATCCCTTCACTTTTTCCTGTTTGTACACTGAGCTGTAAGTAAAACCAGGGGCTGCCGCACCACACCATTGCGACGTTCACGTATAAAGCGCCTGTCACTCTGTCTGTGCTGCTTTCTCATGATGTGACTGGAGGGATTTCTGAAGAGAGCCAGAGGCCTGTTTCTGAAATATCCAGTTTAGAGAAAAGCAAGGAAAACAACAACAACAACAACACTGAGAAGTACTGAGACAAACGCAGGCTATTTTTTGCACAATGCATACACTATTGCAGAGAGTCCCAGGATCAAACGGCTCATAAACTTATATTGACGGATGGGTCTATAAATGTCAGAAGCTCAGGGAAGCTGTGTTTAGTTAGAGCTGATTAAACCACGCAGATCAACAGGCCTATTATCAACCATTACGCAAAGTTTGGATAACCTTTGACAGCGGCCGCGTTTTCCAGAGGCAGCGTTTCACGTGCCATTTTGCACGCTTCACTACGCGCGCGCTCAAGCCTTCTAACTCTGGGACAGTGTGTTGCTACTTGGAGCCACCGCTGACATGCTGACACACTGTACATGAGAGAGCAGAGGCGCAACCTATAGGTGTCCTACTGGAAACAGGACGCACTTACAAACTGTCATGACCATCACACTCGTTCTTATTCCCCTCACGGGCCTGTGGGATGATCACAACACCGTCACACACACACACACACACATTGTAGACTATGTAACGGTATCTCAATTGCAACACAGTCTCGTGCATGGCGCGCGCGCATACACAAACCTAGGATATCAAAAACTGACAGGCTCCATACTGTTTCCCCGGCCAGTTTAGTATCTGGCCCTAAGCCTTCCTATGTCCGCGTGGACGGGGGCGGGGGTGGGGTTCCCGACCCCCGGCGGATCTTTATTTTGATTTGCACACTAATTGACCCAAATAAGACTGCTGTACCAAGAAGAGAGGTTTCTCCTGTTCGTGTGGCCTCGAGGGGACGGCCCTGCACGTGAACACACACACACACACACAGCGCAGCGGCAGCTGACGCAAAGAGACAGTCTCCTTTCCTTGGAAAACCCCATTTGCCATTGTGCTCGTCCAATCGCTGGATGCCCCCGGCTCGTTCAGCGTAACACTTGACGTTTCACTGTACTACAGCTTCCGTCTCCCTCTCCCTCTCCTCCCGCTGGCACCGACGAGATCCCCGTCCCGTCTCTGCCATCATGACTCCTCAGCCGGTCACAGCCCAGCAGCAGCGAGGCTTGAAATGACTGCCCGGACTTTCAGTCGACTTACCGCGCGATCAAGACAGGAGCAGCTCGGTGTAAGTGCAGAAGCACCGTGAAACCGGGGAGAAGATGCTGACCGAAACGCAGACCCCCACTTCTTCTAGGGCGTCGTCGTTTTTCATCGAGAACCTACTGGGCAAGGAGCGGAGCAGACGGGACTCTCTGTCGGACAGCAGTCGAGGGGAAGCCGGCGTGGACGCGGTCTCTCCTGGCGGAGTCCTGAACGCACATCACGCTGACACGGGCGCTCCAACCCCGCGTGGCTCCGGCTCCGCAGCCCGGTCTCCGTACAGAGAGTCGCCGCTGCAGTGGCACCCCGGGGGGACTGCCTTGAACTTGAGAGTGTTGGAGACAGCCCACAGTGAGTAGCCCAGAGCTTTGATTATTCCTGGAGAACAGTGATTATGTCCCCAGGGCGCAAGATATGCCATGAAGTAAACCCAGTTTGTGTACAACATATCAGGCTGCATGGTGTTAGAGGAGCTGCGCTGGTGCAAATAAAGTAGAGGGACTAGGTTTATATTATTGGATGGATAAAATGCGTAAGCCTAATTCATGGTGTGTCAGTTATTTTATGGTGATATCTTTACTCGGGGCCTCTGAGTACATTAACCATCATGCATCACTAATATTCAGACGCCAACCTTTTGGTTATTTATTGATCTAGGTTTATTAAAGTGGCTTTATCAGCGGCTGGTTCATTAAATAGGACAGACTATAGAAATGAGAATAAAGCGCGGTGAGAAAGTGTTGAAGGTGGCGTGGAGCCGTGGCTCGTCTCTCCGTCCACTCGGCCTGAGCTCACCGAGCTTTTCACTCTGACTCGCTGACATTGTCCGATCAGTCAGTTGGATAAAGTCAGATGACGTGTCATCATTATTATTTTTTTTATAAGAAATCTGTACATCAACCTCAAAATTGTGCACGTGGATTAGGCTGCACACAAGCGGCCGGAATACGACCCAAAACAGAGGCGCAGTACGTCAACATGACGCTTTTACGCAAAGTCAGTGCCATTTGTGCCACTCGCATGCGCCTTCACATGGAAACGTGCTTCTCTCTTTTCTCCCATTAATGTATGTTTAAATCCAAACCCTCAGTTGTTAACTCTCAATGTCCACACAGAATATATAGAAACACAGAATATGTATAAACACAGACATGAACTTGTTGGACGTTGTGTCACAGTCCAGTCTAACACGGCTTCCTCTTGCATCATGTGCTACAATCCAGTCAAAACCTTTTAATTTTGCCCACGTGCACCCAATAACTATATATATATATGTATAAATATATATAGACACGCATATTTTTTCTTTCTTTAACTAACACTCTTTTAGTAGATTTAAACTTCAAAATGTGGTGTTTAATCTCTTCATGAATGTTCCTCTGGTGCCATGTTTTACCTACTTTTCTCTTTTCTCCCAGTGGACTGTTTTATTCCACCATGCTGCCACACTGAAACAGCCAATGTGTGTTAAGCTTTTTATTCTAAGAACAGGAGAAATCTGAGCCGAGGAATTACGTTCCTGAATGTTTCTGTAAAACATTTGTGTGTGTGTGTGTTTTTTTTTTATTGAAGTTTTATTTTTCTGCTTTTAGGCCCGAAGGACAACACAAGCTCAGAGGGCCAGTGCTGTCCTGTAACCAGCAGCGACAGAGGGTCACCCGCCGTGTCCGAGCCCATAACAGAGGCCAGCGACGAGACAGACCGGAAAACAGGGGACAGCAACCTGACGGACGACAACGAGGACGTGCAGCACACCTTCGACACACGACCCGAACAAGACATGACAAGCGACCCGAGCTCCACTCGGAAGAAGAAGACTCGGACTGTGTTCAGCCGCAGCCAGGTGTTCCAGCTGGAGTCCACCTTTGACGTGAAGCGGTACCTGAGCAGCTCAGAGAGGGCGGGGCTGGCGGCGTCTCTCCACCTGACAGAGACACAGGTCAAAATCTGGTTTCAGAACCGGAGGAATAAATGGAAGAGACAGTTGACGGCGGATCTCGAGGCTGCTCACATCCCCAGCACCACCCAGCGGATTGTCAGGGTCCCCATCCTATATCACGAGGGACCCGCGCCCACCGCGGCGCTGGGGTTCAACCTAACCGGACATCCAGTTTCCCCACCCGTGGCTGGTTTCTCCAGCTCCATCAACTACCCTCTGTCCTCGTTTGCTCACTCCATGAGCATGTTGAGATCGCAGATGACCGGCTTGGTGTAAAGACTGTTACAGACACATGTTTCAAACTGCTAACGACTTTCAGTTCACCCTGTGAGTACCGAATCGTGCAATAATCCACAGTATCCAAAGAGCCGCAAAGACCATGATTATAACACAAAGGAAAGATTCAACCCTCTATTTCTGTTCATAAGCCTCTACAAGAGTCTCTGTCTGTGTCACTGCATAGACTGTGGAGGTGTCCGTGTACTGTATGTTTGAATACACACATATTTTTGCAAACTTTTATATTTAAAGCCACAGATTTTTCCAACTTTGTCACTTTTTCACAGAACATAAATAAACAAGTAAACAAGCACAATCCTGTCTGTTTCTCTGTTGTTTATTAACACACTCTATCTTCCTTCCTGTCAGACACACAGGACAGGGTCACACAGCCAGGTGTCAGAGAGGAGAGAGACAGAGAGCAAAGCTCAGAGCCAGGACCTGTGACTTTTCAAAAACTAGGAAGTTAACCTTTATCCACTGCAGGGCTGTGTGAGGAGCAGCTCTTCTCAGACAACAGTATCTGAGTAGTAGTAAAAGTCACCTGGGATAGTTTTAAGGCCCCTCACACAGTCTGCAGAGAGGAAATTCTTTGCAGACTTCACTTAATGAGTCAGCAGGTTGTGTCACTGCACACAGACTAAATGAATTAGAATGAGACACCCCTCTAAACAGTAAACAGGAGACAGTGTCAAAAGGCCATGTGAAAATCTGCTCATGAAGTATAAATGAATGAACTTGATTCATGAAAAATCCACAGTTTGGACTGTGGATTCTATCACAACATGGTCCAAAAGAAATATAATTAAATGTGGCTTAATGTCTCATTAACAAAAGTAAGACTGGGATAAAGCTGAAGTTTCTCCTCTCTTTAAAATATATGTGAAATGTAATATTTGAAATGCGAATGAACGAGATTAAATACAGTAATGTACAAGACAGCTGTTCTGTTGAGCTACATCTATATTTTTCATACACCTCCACAGCTACTATAAGCAGCGCGCTCTCCTCCAGGTGTGATGTGAGGAATGTTATGCAGCTATTACACCGACAAACACTCAGTGAAGTAGCGATAATAACAATCCATCGCTCTCATTTTACACATGGGATGAGAAAAAAATGTGTATTTAGTCGCGACCCCAACTCTGAGTGGAAGTGGGAGCTGTCAGGTCAGAGCAGGTTAACATCAACTGCACCATCAGCTGTGTGCGCGGTCTCACTGCGCGCATACATGGTGAGAAATAACAGCGAAATTAAAATATTCTTTATTTTCCCGGGGTCCCCTGCAGGGCTCGGGACCCCGGGCCTCCTCGCACCATATGAGAAAGAGGTGGTGGTGGTGGTGGTGGTAGTGAGGGAGGGGGCCTAAAAGGAGCGTGGGTGAGTGGAGGAGAGGGAGGCCACAACAACACACCCCTGCCCTCCCTTCGCCTCCCGTGCGCTCGCTGTTATTGGTCCGTACGACGGGCTCCTCCGGACCAATCAGGGAGGACAAAGGGCGCTCCATCCGGTGCGAGCAGTCACGGAGCAGGCAGAGCGTTGCCAGCCCAGTCGTGTCTGCTCACAAGCTGCTGCTATGGTTCGTACAGCGCTGAGACGTTAGTGGTGAGATTAGCATCCCGGTTTAGAGTTGACATCGAGTAGAGTCGCGGAAGTAAACAAACGAGGACTTACGCCCTGGAGAATATGAACAAAGTGGACGCGCCATGTCGACCCACCGCCTCTCTCAAATTCACTATTGACAACATCCTCAACCTCAAGACCAGCGGGAGGAACTGTGACAGTTGTCATCCCCCCGGACTGCAGGATGACTCGGCCGCGGCGATGCGTAAGGACGGTTTCCAGAGTCACCACGAGGAGCACGGAGCCCAGCAGAGGCAGGACCCGGGCAGCAGACTCCACCAAAGTGGTAAGAGGCTTTGATCCGCTTTTATCTGTGTTCAGCGATACGCACAACTGGCACCCGATGGAACTGGGCTGCAGTTTCAGGTCAATGTAGCAGTAGCGCGGGTTGACACTGAACCACAGAGGGGTAAAACAAGTGTCGTTTTGTTGCAGAGTTGAGCGCGGACTGCGGAGGAGCCACGGACTCGGTCATCATCAGCCGCGAGGAGCAGAGGAAAGCGGCGGAGGCGCGCTTCGAGAGCGGAGACAGCAGCTGCGACGACAGCAGCTCCACCACCACGGCCACGGACGCCCACAAAGGAGGCAGCCCGGCCAAGAAGAGCAAAATGATCACGAAAAAGAAAACGCGCACTATTTTTTCCAAGAGACAGATTTTCCAGTTGGAGTCTACCTTCGACATGAAACGCTATCTGAGCAGCGCAGAGCGCGCCTGCCTGGCCAGCTCTCTCCAGCTCACAGAGACCCAGGTGAAAATCTGGTTTCAGAACCGCAGGAATAAGTTGAAACGGCAAATTTCCACCGAAATCGACGGACCCGTTAGCGATTTCCCAGAGAGTGGGAAGCCGGTGGTGGTGGGGCAGCTCCCGGCCTTGTACAAAGAGAGCAACCTGCTGGGGAGATGCCTGCTGCCCATGCCTCTGCCCGTGGTCTACCCGGGGAGTAGCACGCCTTACCTCTGCTTCTCAAACGCCAGCAAGTACTTCAGCCTGTACGACGGGGACGTATGATACTTTTAATACCTCTCCACGTGAAAGAGACACTTTTTTTTGGTGGTCTGTTGCCAAGTTTCAAGCATTTAAGATGTTTCTATGTTGGGGCCGGACCTGCGGCCTTAACTGTTTATGAAGACTGCAAAGTACAACAACAGAGGAGTAGTTACATATCACGTAAAATAAGCTGATTGGGTATTATTTATTTTGAAGGTAGTTGTGGGTGTTGTAATGGGCCGACACTAAACTTACACAGCGCCGTTTTTAGAAAATAGCAGGCTGAGCTCTGACAGCCCGAGGCAGGCCTAAACCAGTATCAGTCTACATTTTATTGTTTACATGCTATTTTATTATCATTAATTGTTGTTATTATTATTATTATTATTATCATCATCATCATTATCATCAACAACATTTCCAGCAGCCTAAAGCCACCAAAGAAATTACTATAGCCTATAGCTATTTGCATGCATTTCCTGTATCATAATGAATTTTGAATTACTGAAATTATCTATGTATTTAAATGAATGTAATTAACATTTTATTCTGTTTCACGCATGTCTATTTTTTTCTGAGTATCCTACACTTCTTACTTTATTCCACGTCTCCTATAGGCTCGTTACACCATTTACTGAAACTGTAATTAAAACGTCTTCATTGAAGAAATATGCTACAGAATTGATTCAGTATTTTGAGGTAAACTTTGTTTCATGGTTGGTTCATTATTACACGAATATGGAGATAATAATGATACACCATCATTAGTTTAATAATTCAAACATCAAACAGCTACGTGGATTTTATAAGTAAAATATGAGAAGGGTTAGATGTAACAGTGGCTAAAATAGAGTAAAAAGTTGAACATGAGGTCTGCAGTGGTGTGAAACTGTCTTAAATAACATTAAGCTTACTCATCCAAAGGACCCAAATTATTTGGAGGCCAAAACTCAAGCCTCAGGAATGAAATATACTGAGCCTGAAAATCTGGAGCAAAGCACTTTGTATAATTTGTATCAATTATGCAGACATTTAACATTTCTAACATTGCTCGCTACCAGCTGTAGTATTTTAATCAACACGTCTCAAAATGTAAAAATGAAAAATGGTGGAAGCCAATATCTAAATATTTCTGTGCAACTGAAACCAATTACGTTCCTCCCTGAGAAGCTAAAAATATCTGGAAAATGCTCATCTCCTCTAACTGGGGAGAAACAGCACAAATACACACGCACGAATATGTGAATTAAAACTACACAGCAAGTGGGTACACAGTCAGACAAGAGGTGAGGCTCATCGCACCCTCTCAGTGTCTGTGTGCGGCCATCTGAATATCCCTTCTGTCTATATTCCTCTATCGTATGGAGAGCTGTAAGAGACGAATAAGATGAGAATAACGTTGGTGTATATGCAGGAAGTGTCTGACAGATGCAGGCAGGAGGAGAGGCTCGCCCTGTTCCGTGTGAGATGGCGTCTACATGCTCGGTCTCTCTTCCTTAACGGTGACCACTCTGCCGCTGATACAACAGCAAACTCAGCAATTTGAAGTGTATACAATAGAAAGCTGTGCTCTTACTTCTGCGAAGGCAGGCCAGTCTTGATTCCTGATGGACTACCATCAAGTCAGGGATATTGATAAAGATTTGGGCTTGAGCTTTGAAAACTCCAAACTAATCCCTACGAGCTATCTGCTCTCTGGATGTCCTGTCTTTTTGATAGCATGTCTTAATGTCACATCATCTGCTGATGGAGAAAAGTGATAAACAATGACAAACAGGAAGAGATCCAGTGTATCTGAACAGTTAGAAGACTGGAAGTCCAACAAATACTTAGTATAAATTTCAAACTTTAAAAGTTTTTTTTGAACCTTTTCTCTAAGTCGGCACGACATCAGTTAAAACTATTTAGTTTCTCTTAGTTTGAAATATTAAAAAAAAGAAAGAAAAAAAAGAAAAGGAAAAGCCCGTGCTGGCAGAATAGTGTGCAGCCCTCTGCACCACATACTTTGTTTTGGGGCATGTTTCTCCTCTGAACTTACAGTCCTTGTGACAATTTAAAGAGATTCGTGGCCATTGCATCAAAAACATAACAAATCACAAACTGAAAAGCTCCACTGTGCAAAGCTGTGATGTTTGGAACCTCATGATTTTCCCAAGACCAAAAATAATGACCTGATATTTCACTGATTCCTGCAGGGGATCCTTTTACCCTCCTTATATCACAAACTTAACGAGCTTGACATGAACAAGTTAACTTGGGTCAAACTTGTGGTTTAAAGTCTGATCTAAAAATATACATCATGAATAGTCTGAGGATAAAGCTAGTGATGATGTTATTTTTTTTCGTCTCATGAAAATCAGTGAGCCAGTGTGCAAATTATAGTCAGGGGGGAGTCCACCTTTCTTCCAGGGGATAGGGAACCCAGTACAGTGAAGGCACATGCTTGTTACAATCCTTACAGTATCTCTCTTGTTTTAGAAAAGCTGTCAGATGTAGTGGAGTAGGGGGCATAAAGTAGCTGAAAATGTAGCGTACTTAGAGTTAATATATTATTACTTTCCACCACTTTTGAAACTATTATTATCCTTCAGTTCACATGTTCAATTTCCCAACCAGGGAAAACTATCAAATTCCAAAGGGAAAGCAAATGGGCTGTTAATAATTAATCATAAGTTAATAAATGTTGATAGCAAAAGGTAAAAACTAATCAAACAACCACAGCCACACAAGACACTTTAAAAATGAAAAAATAAACTATATTTATGTCATAACGTATCTCTGAAACAATCTCCATTGTGTTTGCCAATGATCCCATGACATTTAATATTAGTAAAGAAATAACAAGCCATATTTGGAAACTAAAGGGCATGCCATCAGCTAGCTCACATTATTCAGCCAAGGCCAACATTTTGGAAACTAAAATAGTATTCATCAGTGGATACTTGACACGAAGTAAGAAAATAAAATGTAGAAGATTTGCTGCATAATTAGCTGCTGTTGCTGCTCACATTTACCTACAGTGTCTTGATGTGTTTAACACAAGGGTGCAGAGACTTAAGGATGTGAGAGACTGATAGAAGTGAAGCAGGACGATGAAATGTTAGGTTGACGTCAAGGTAAAGAGGCAAATATCCACGATTTGAAAAACTTACTGTAATGTTTACAATTACAGGTAAGGATTTATAATGGATATCTAAATTGTTGGTTTTACACAGCCACCCCCCAAATAACCCTGCTATCAAACCCTGCACCAAGTTAAAAACAACTTGACCTTATCAGTGCTGCCCTTAGACCCTAGTGCCACAACAATCTTAATGATGTAAACCTCAGCCATACTCAATACAAAAGCAGGAGTTACATTAGTCAAGAAGATAGGACTTGACATGAAGAACCAGGACATTTAATTAGCAGTCCACTGCAGCAGTAAATGCGCGATTCAGAGACATTCATAGACTGCATGTGTCTATTCACCGAAGAAAAGAGGCCCGTTATGTCCGGCAAGCTGTCTCGTGTTTCAGAGCTGCTAGAGGGAGTCGCACCGCTGTTCAGTACCCACAATCCCTGGTGGCTATCTACTCAGACATGACGACAGACTGTCAAGATGTGAGGTGTGGTCAAATGGTATATGACTAAGATTTAAGTTGTAGTTAATGAGACATAAAAGGAAGATGATCCCTGTGCTACAGAGGAAGCTTTATATGGTACAATGAATAGCATTCTAAGTATCTCAGACAGAAACACAGCAATTCATCTCAGTGTTCGTAGTAAGAAGTGCTAATTGTTTCTACCACTGTGCTCTTTTCATTTTGTCACTCCATCCTCTCTCATTCTTATTCTGCCTGCCTCCCGCCTCTTGCCTTGTCATAGCTCATCACAGCAGTCTGTGCACTGAAGCCCAATGTGAGCGATAATAACTGAATGAGGAGGACCGAGGAGGGATGTGTGTAACGAGGAGAGAAAAAAGAGGGAGGAGAGATCGCTGAGAATCAGTTGATGAGTGAGTGTTTGTGTTTAAAAACCTACGATCGCGTTTGTATTTCTGCATGGGTCTGTGGCTCTCTATAGCTGAGGTCTGGCTGGTGAGGAGCAAGGAAGTGCTGTTCCTGTTGGTTGGAGAGCGTGTGTGTGTGTGTGTGTGTGTGTGTGTTGCGCGCATTACGCGTGTGTAAAACTCACTGGCAGCTCCTTTCTGCATGACTAGACGGGGGCCCCCCTCTCTCAGTTCGCCAGTTACTTTAACCTCTGTTGACCTCTCCCAGTCATCTGACAAAGGTCATCGCCCAAGACGATGGGAGAGACTGTCCCGAACATGTTTCTGCAACAAGAAAGCACAGAGAGGTCTGTCACCATAAGATTTCACACAGAATATTTCACATAGCTGCTTCACTTCTGGCTTCATGGGCTGACTGTTGGATACACCGAAACATCCTGAGGTCGCTCAGCCACAGCA
>OMNW01035466.1:990-17610 GCA_900303245.1 Selene dorsalis | reverse complement strand
GGCTAATGGTGTGAAATCGCATCCCAAGTGAACGGAAATGAAAAAGGAAAATTCCTCCTGGTCCGGAAGAGTCCGAGCAATTTCCATTTGTGATGCCTCAACTGGGATTCTGTAAAGATGCTTTCAAGATGATTTTTTTTTTATGGTGTCACAAATATAATGTTAGCTCAAGTATCATCATGGACCCCATACATTACTGCAGAAGTTACAAAAGGCCTCTGCATTCAGGACTTCTTACGTATATACGTGATGTCAGGAAACACCCTCGCTCCAGTCCGTATTTACTAAATGCCTTAACACTTTGTTCCCCGAAGTGCCCTATATATACACCCCCACTGCCTAATTTGCTCGTATGAAGCCTACACCTAAAAGCCATAAATAGTTAAATCCTTCCATTGGTCAGTGAAGAGGTGTCTGGGGACATGGGGCTGACTAAGAACAGCCCAGGGGCCAGATGAAGAATAACTGTGTGGACTGCTGCAAAGAGAGAACATATTGTCCCTGACAAGAACAAACATTAGACTGATAAACAAGTGGCTCGGGGTGAGCAAGCGTTTTAGGGGAGCATGAGGGAGAGAGAGCACAAACTGTAAGCGGTAAGAGAGAGAGTCAGAGGAGATGAGCCGAGATGAGCACCGGCTCCAAAAATAGTCACAGCGAGGCCCCGGGAGAACTCTGAGATTCACCGTTTCCCCTCTTTCATTGTTACTTGGGATCAGCCTCAACATATTTTGCGGTGGTTGCTGTCTTTACAGAGGTGTGTATTGCCTGCCTAAAACAATATCTCAGCATTACGTGTATATCAGGCATGTAACAGTTACGGTGTTCAATCGTGGGGTTAATTCAGGCTGGATTGTAGAGGGAACACTAGAAAGCGCTGAAGTAACCCTGGTTAACCTCGCGCTCACCAAAGCAATTGAATGCAATGTTCCTCACGATGTCGCACACCAATTAAGCAGTCGGACTGAACATAGAGACGAACATGAGAGCTACGTGGACATTAACTACTTTTGCCCTGCAGCGCCGAGATTGTCTATCAATAATAATGTGCATGTCTCATAAAAGCATCTCCCGGCTCTCCTGGCGATGATAAAGGAACACATCATCTGAGATCTCTCTTTTCAGGGCTGCACTTCTCCCGGCACTTTCACTACTTAAGACGCATAAAGCTCGCTTGTTGTCAGACAGAAAAATATTCCCGTCTTAAAGTAAATATTTTGTCCAGCATTTGAGGGGCGGTTTCAGACTTAAGTGTTTTAAAGCGTCGTTTGGGGTTAGGGGGCTTAGATGAGTGCTGGAGAATATTTGAAAGAGAAAACTTCTGGCAGCGTGGCAGGCTGGCAGAATAAAAAGTTGATATTCTGTTGGGAGGATTTAATAATGAAACAAGAACATGTGGACTTGCTAGAGTTAAGTACACTTAAGAGTGCACTCCAAAGTGTTGTGGAAGAGAGATACCAGATGACAAGTCGGGATGAGGAGGTGCCAAAAAAATGGTTTAAAAAAACCGCAGCTCTGAATATGGGTTGACTCTCTGTTGGTGAAGGAGAGAAGTTTATCTTCATTGTAAGTACAAGTAAACAATGTGTCCCCACAGACCTGATTATGTGTCATGAAGCATCTCAATATTTCTGTCACAACCTAGAGGCAGTCAATGAGAATATATTCCATTCATAGGAAAGAATTACAGACTGCTAGTGCCTGGTTGTTATTATAGAGCAGAATGAACAATAAGTCTAAGTGCATTCCACTCGTGTATAAACATAAGGATGTGAACAGTGTGTGTGTGTGTGTGTGTGTGTGTAGTGTCTCCCTACCATCAGGAGGTTTTAATAGAGTAGTATATTCCTTTGCATTTTACATGACTCTAGGGCACGCTGCTCTCGCCTGTCTGCTCTGCTCAGATCAGACGCTCAAATTGGAGCACAGAGTGGACTGCAGGTCTTGATGCTATCTGGCCCTGTGATCTGTGTGCACCTTTATGTGTTTACGTCTGTGCATGCTATACATCACTATCCACAAAAATCAACTGTCAATACTGATAAATATTTTGGGGATTACATCTACCATTGTGTTGGTTAGTATGCTACTTTAGTCCAAATTAAAAGGTCTCAACAACCAATGGCTGGATGGCCATGACATTTTATACAAACATTAAGGGTCCCCAGAGGACGGATGATGATGACTTTGGTGATCCTCCAATCCTTTTATTAAGTAGCCACGAGCCTGTTGGCTCATGTTGCTTTCAGGGTGAATTGTACTGGCTACTCTCTGATTTTTCAGAGGGTAGCTCAAAATGTAATTTGTTCAGTTCTTTGGTTTATGACAAAATACCTTCAGAGCTACTGACATTTCCATCAGCCTCAGCCAGACACTGTGCTCAGTGCTGATTAGAAAATATTAGCCTGTTAACACACAGTTAACAAAGCATGTTAACACCAAAATTAGGACCTAAATATGGTAAATAAATACCTACAAATATGTCAACTCTTTATTTTTCATATTTGATTTGCAAAGTGTTTCTTCATCAAAGAACAAAAACATGAAAATGATTGTACATATGTTTTCACATACCAGTAAGATCGGTCAATCACAGTCATTTTTGGCATGTATTACAGATGACATTGATTATATCTGTCTAAGACACTCTTTAAAAGTTACACACAGGCAATGTGTTGTTTAGTTTTCATGGCCTGTTGTGCACCAACGCACTGGAGAAGGTGGGAGGAGGGTCTCCACTACACAGCTCACTACTTCTTCACCGTTTACCACACGTGATCCAGGGGTAGAAGCATTTATCTAAGTTTCATGTATTTTTAATGGAAATTCAACAAAACAACATTTTTTTTCACAACATGAACACAACTACAGTCTAGAGAAAACACGTGGCTAAGATAAGGGAGCAAAAATCCAGCTTCTTTGACAATACTGGCGCAGATACCTTAAGTACATTTTAAAGATGTATTTTTTCTAGAAAAGCTGCAGCAGTAGCAAAGTAGTGGGATCAACATTTGGCAGCAGATAAAATAATGGTAACCAAGTTCTACTTCCTTTTTCTTCCATTCTCTCTCAGAGACATCTCTGACCACTACTCTGATGCATGCCTGTGTTTTCACAACACAGGAACAGGTCTCTGAGACCCTTTCTCACACTTTGCCTCTCCCACGCCCCTGTTGACTTTTGTATTATACACGACCTAAAGTCCCTCAAGTATTCATGATGTTTGCTTTAGAAGACCCAGATAAATCATTTATCACTTCATACTTTACCAAAGAACTCAAATCTATTTTCAATCCAGGTTTTAATATTCACCTGTTTTGGCACAGCTAGAAATAAGAACAACAAAAATGGGATCGCAGAAACGAAAATTACAGCAAAACTGCTGGTTTCGTCACTCCTTCCCAGAGAAGTAACATAACCAGCAGACAGGGTGAATATCCACTGTAGATAATGGGATCCAATACATAACACATACCATACACACAACTGACTGATTATGACCTCAGACCAGACATAAATCCTCAAAAATCACTCACTAATCTATTTTAGAGCTTCTACGATCAATCAAAATTAGTCTGCTTAAACATTAAAATTGATCTTAACTACTTCATGCAAGCAGGCCGAGGCCGAGAGTCATACGAGTGACTGACCGTCACACCTCCACACGAGAGAGCAGTGAACTGCCCTGTGTGACCGTGAAAAGAGAAACAGAGTCAGGAACAGGGGGCGCAGATGTAAAAGAGTCCAACTAGACAGAAACCTAAGAAATAGATGCTGTACTAACAACCTACTGAACCCAAAACAGGAAATTCTCCTCACTCTCACAAGGCACACTCAGATTTAAGACGGTTAAACTAGAGTTGCATTGTATAGAAATGTCAGTAGATGTAACGCTGTCCTGTGTTTGTGAGAATATTTCCATGTAAACACAAACGGTGAGTTATTGTGAGTCCTGTGCTGTGTGTGTGTGTGTGTGTGTGTGTGTGTGTGTGATAATGTACACGCGTGTGTTTCTTTTAACTTAATGCAAATTTAATGAGATCTGCCCTGTTTGCCTGAAGAAAAGTGCCGCCCAATCCTCTCCTCCTCTGTGACAAGGCGAGGAATGACTGAGGGGCTATTACACAGAGTAACTGCCAACATGATAGACTTTTCAGACAAAGAGGCAATTTAGACTGAAGGAGTATAATCACACGGTAATGCAAATACCGTGAAAACGCTGAGACGAATTTTAGGTTATATAAAGATGAAGGATAATACCAGCAACATTTGAACTGGTCACAAAAGGAGAAGACTAAAGGGACTAAATCCAACAATAAGTTAACCCCATTAACAAAGGGTCTGTGCTGACATGATCCTACACAAAACAAAATATCTATACATTCATTTTTATCAATAGTTTGAATTTGCACTTCACAATCTCAAATATACACTGAATGACCAAGCCTTTAGAAGGTAGAGAATTTGGAGAGCACTGAGAGACGCACTAACATGTTCCTGATTTGTTGGTGTAAGAATCAGTTTGACGTCAGCCTCATCCTCCCAGTTTGATTAAATCTTTGTCTTTTTTTCAAACCCTAACATCAAACACAACACACAGAAGCACGACCTCCGCTTGCTGTTCTGTGAAGAAGTCAACAAGTATGACTGCCTAAAAATATCCTGCACACGCAGCACTCTGCCCTCTCTCCATCTTCACACTAAATTGAGTGGCTGAACACAACTCGATTCAGAGCCTGGGCAGAGTTATATTGATAAATATTAGATGGGATACTTTTATTGCACGGAGTTGTCGTGTTTGTTGTTTAAGAAGCGTGCTGCCTGTACTTACACAGCAAACCAGCGGGAAGAGAGAGAAAAAGAAAGAAATTTAAGCAAAAGACACAAAACAGAAATAGTCCATATGCCACAGGAAGGAAAAAAAGAGAAGGGGACCAAATGCTGCTTCAACTCAAATGGAGTCTGGATTTCACCTGAAGCGATCAAAGAAGAGTTTCCCCCCTTCTCTGGATATCTAAAAAGCTTTCAAAAAATGCTGGGGCATCTTCTTGATTGAATTAATATTGCAGGCGTGTTGTGAGGATATATAAATAAGTGAATACAACACATTTTGAGGCTAAAATGCTCTTATTGCTGCAGAGTTTTCATGTATGCCCTCTGGCCAAGCAGCAGAGGAACATGTGTCCAATTACAGGGTGGAAAAGCATTGAAGAGACAGATCCAGTGTGATGCAGAACAAAAATGCAAACATACAGTAGTTGCCAGGCTGTTGTAGGAGATGAACTCTGTTATAATCGCATAGAGCCGAGTAAACGTTCCCGTGCATCCTTCTGTCACTCAGTCCTTTCCTCATCACATTTTTCCACTTTGACTCTCTACGTCTCCGCTCATCTATCAAGTTTCAGAGAGTGACTTCATCTGCATTTCCCTGCGCTGTGAAACAGATTTATTGTTATGATTTCATAACCTCAGCGTGTGTACGCATGTAAGACAGAGGGAGAGGAACAGCGAGAAAAAAAAGCCAGTGTCTGCGTCTTGATCTATGAGCCCGTACTGGTAATCAATATGGTTCTTTTAAGTCATTTAGATGACGCAGTGATTGATACTTGGAGTGGTCAGCATATGGGCTGGGAACTCGAGCTGGAAGTCTGACCGTTCCCATATGAGTAACACTATCTGCGCTAAAACTAGTGCATTTATTGTTTGTGCTCAAGTGAATTAGCTGGAAATAAAAAGGAAAAATTAAAAAGCACTTGTCAAAATCTGTTACCTTTGTTTGTGGGGATTAAGAGGAACCTTCTGGGGAAAAAAAAAAAAAAAAAAAAAACGTGCTTCAGCCACGACAGTAAACCATTTGAGGCCTCAAATTGAAAAAGCTGGTTGTCATCTTCTTTGGGATTATTCGGTTCCTAAAGTCTATGAAGTAGTGCGCAGTTTAGTTTAGGGGGCATTTCTTGTCTCTCTTTCATGTGCAGGTTGATGTGACAGGAGGGTTAGATGAAGATAAGAACATACAGAGGCCTCTCTTTGGTCATCTGTCAGCGGACAGAGACAAGACTCCCTCCGACAGACATACTTTACCTCCGGCCAGGCACGGGAAGAAAGGTAGCTTTTTTTGATTGAGCTTTGATTAAATGTTGTTAACAATGCACAGAACTGGTTTGGCCTTTTCTGAACTTGGCCGGCACGCGGGCTAAAGGGCTGCAGACAAAGACGCACAAAGAGGCGCAGCTTTTGATTTTAGCAACACAAGATGTATTAACTCCCAGAGAGGCTGTTGGTGAATTAAACAGATGTGATAAAAGACTCTTGATTTTTTTTTTAACTGAAGTGATTTTTGCTGTAAAAGGTGCAGATTTGTCTTGTTCCACATACAAAAATATCCTGGATTTGCCTCTGAGATGAGCAGACACAGAGGCAACATTGGCCCGTGTGTCTTGGTCTAACCTGTGTTAACAGCCTGTGACGCTGATCCAAACTATCAGAAAGGAATGTTTCATCCAGGGTGATGAGAGACAACAACTACACTCATCTTATCAGCTGCTGGTGATCAGGATGGATACCCAAAACCCTGCACGAGGGAGCAGAGTCCCAAAGACAAGTAAAGCCATACATACCTGCAAAATACACACACACACACACACACACATATATATATATATGAATTACGCTAATTTAAATAATGAGTGAACAACTACTTGCAGAGGTTGACGACAGATGAAATAGCTTTGCAGAGAAATAATCCACCCAACAATGACTCTGTTATTCCAACTTTAAACCCTCTTCAGGTTTGGTAGCTTGGTTTTTGAGTGACACTTTTTCTCCTTTTTCTGGTTATGTTGATAAATCTCTATAGTTTTGGAAAAAATCCATAAAGACCACAACTGTGGAGTTAAATCATTTTGGAAAAATAAAAACGTATGTGCCTCAATCACCCAATGTAAGTGTGCTCTTATGCTTCCTCTGAAGTGAGGAGTGTATTCAGTTTGTGTCCACCTGCATTTCAAATGTAACAACTAGTAGGTGGTTTGTAGAAAAATTGGCATGCGAAGCTCATGATGCAGCTCATTGTCGTTAACAGTTCTAACTTATATTTAGACCTTTAGTCCTAAATCAAATGATAGCTCAGTGTTTTGCAGGGGTGTTGTATTGAGATACATTTTTTCTAAGGAGCAGTGCACACAGATGCGTCTTTGCTCTCTCTCAGGACAAGTGGACAAAACGTTCTTTCAAAATTTGTATTAAAAAAAAGAAAAAAAAAACAAAGTAAGAAAACTTTCAAAATTATTTGTTTCAAAATACTTGAAAAAGCTGTATTTGTGTTAACTATATCTCATTTCTCAGAGTGACTCTGGCCAAAACACAACAATGTGAAAGGACTGTCAAGTTTTCGATAACAACAACACTGAGAGCTCACCACCATGTTTCCCAACCACTCTACCAGCTCTCCCATTGATTATTTTGGACTGAGACTGTAACAAAAAGCCATCTGAATACAAACAGGTACGCAGGCGTGTATCCGATCTCACGGGCCTGTATTTCATATCCAGCACCGCACTGATTGCAATAGATTTCAGATGAGGATCAACACTTTGAAACTGACTCTATGACCCGAGGGCGGAGAAGAAAGGAGGAGGAAGGAGGGTGAGAAAAAGATATAGAGAAAGAAGTGGAGTGGAGTGTCAAAGAAATTGGTTTAGAAAATTGCAAAAGAAAAGAGGTGAAAGAAAAACAACAGGAACAAAAAGTTTTCAAAGCAGGGGCAATAATAATAGTCTACATTTGAGTGCTGGTGTTCGTGTTGTGTCTATGTTGTAATAGAACTCATAATAAATAACCTCAGCACATTCACGCATGCTTGTGTTTTCCCGTGGTGCAATCTAAGAAAGATGTATTCATAACTTGCCATTCATAATCCAATCTGTGACTGATTTAGCCGTCTGCTGCCCAGGAGCCAGACCGGCGCTATGGGATACCCCATCCAACACTCGGCTTTCCCACATCGGGACAGCGGGACACTACGATACCCCCGTGAGGCCGGAGCTGGGTCGGAGCGAGCCGATCACCTTAGTCTAAACTGACGTGTCTGTTTAACACACACACGCACACACACTCCAGGTGGTGTGCATGTCAAGGGTTTGGAAGCGATACTGCATCAGGCGCTCCGGACCGTGGTGTAGAATATCGTCCCAAGAGGTGCTTGGGAGGTGTGTGTGTGTGTGTGCGTGCGTGCGTGTGTGCGTTTGATCTGATGTATGTATGTCTAAGTTTGTGTGACTATGAGAGATTGAGCGTTGCATGTTTTGGCATGTTCACCAGCGTGTAACAGAAACGAAAAGGCTCTTGGAGATATATTTCACTGCATAGTAATAGTATATTTGAAAGAGCAGTCACACAAAACGCACTGAGGAAATACTCACTGGCATTAATCCTCAGGCAATGAATTGAAATTGCCTTTCCCTCAATGTCTGGATAATAATCATCACCATGATTTTCACCAGCGTTTTTCAAATGTTCCTGGCTGTTGCCCTCGGCCGTCTTTTGTTTCTAAGATACCAAACCTCCCTGTGTTCATGCTGGGATCACAATGTGAAAACACACCACAGTGATGAATATTTTGGGTAATGGCTCATGAGTTTTGAGGAACTTACTCAACCTAACTTTAAACTGGAGTATAATCACTGAATCCTCTTTCAAGGCCTTAGAAGTTAACAACCAAAAAACCAACAGAAAAACATCCTGGGTGCAGGGGTCATGGTAACCAGGGGGTATTGTTGTTCCCTCGATCTCTTGCCTCTCGCCCTCCATAATGAATATGAGAGGCCTAATAGACCCTCAGTCTGACCTCCAATAAGTGCTCCACGCTTGGAAACATGAATTGCTGTCTTCAAAGCGCTGCCACTTCCTGAATGTTGCCCTTTCACTGAATGTGTGAAGTGTGTGCGCAAGTGTGTGTGTGTGTGCGTGTGTGTGTGTGTGTGCAGCAGAGGTGACTGCCCCCTCAAGCAGTGAGGAGAACCAGGGGATTCCAGGCTCACACAAATTTCAACAGTCACAATTATTCATAATTGCGGAGAAACATAGAGACTGTGTGTGTGTGTGTGCGTGTGTGTGTCCACATGGACATGTATGCGTGTGTGACAAACTCAATAACAGGCTTAAAAGAGTCTGGCAAACTAGCAGGAAAAACAAAGAAAGCTGGTAAAAGAGTTTTTTGGGAGCGATCTTGCACAGATAGACACAAAGCCTTGACAACCATTTCCTGTCAAAGAGACGAATGAAGAGGTGACAACAGTGGTGGTTTCAAAACATCATACAAAAGTCAGTCATTTAAAAAGAAAAAAAAAAGTCCTGATCATAGTTTTTCTAATCTATTTGGATTTCATCCAATCCATAACCTTTATCACCGAAGGAGAAAAAAAAGTCTTATCTTATACCTTATAAATTATTTCAGCTAAATGTGTACTTTCACACGCTTCCTCACACAGGACACAATCAACTGCAATTAATCTGATCAATGGAATGTTAAACGGCGTACAGGATACGCTGCAGCAAGACTAAGTGCCCTCCAGCCCCATCGAGGATATTCAACGTGATGGAGAAAAACCATGTCCCCATCTCCTCAGGGGGCTAAATCTCTCCCATGTTAGATAAATTAGTCTGGGTTAGTACCTGGACTTCCTATAGTCAACTTACAACCTTTTGATCTCTAACTAGGGCAAAATGGATCCAAGCTGATGAATTTGTACGGCCTGGTTATGATTGATTATGTGGGCGCTCGGGACGGAAAGGCCTGCCAAAGTTTATTTTGAGGTTCTTTTGCCACTAGAAGGAGCATTGGTTTCTATCAAAAGAGAGGGGTTTAGAGAGAAACAGAAACAGTGTGGGAGAGCAAAGGCAGAACATTAAGAAATACAACATTTAGGCTCACAGCAGTGACTTCTGTGTGTGTGTGTGTGTGTGTTTTCTGAGTACAGTTGAGCTGGACATTTGAAGTTAAATGATGGCTCTAATGAATTATGCTGTAATGATATCATCTGCAGCAGCTGGTGCCTTATACAGACCCAGAGAAACTGAGATTCAAGCTGGAGGCCATCACACACACACACACACACACACACACTCAAACACAGGATAAAACAGAAACACATGGCCATTGTGCTCACATGTGCATTTGTGTGTGGAGTTCCATTTAGGACACAAAGGAGCAGAAATGTACTTGACATCTAAATCTCCCTCTTCTGTTGCTTTCTCCCTTCAAGCCTTTACTCTTCATGGATTATTTTTTTATGTTAAAAAACAGTTTGACACGAGCTTTGCCTCAAGCCAGACTGCTACGGAAAACACACTTTCACACCTGAAGGGTGGACAGAAAAACACCTCTCAAAACAATGCTATTCAATGAGCAGGATAATAAAAGCACCCCATACACTGTGCTCCAAAATATCATGCAAATAGGATTTTGGTTAAAAAAAAACAAAAAAAAACATTTGATTTTTAGTTTTTCAATGAAGGTTTTCAGTTGTGCTGTTTCTCTTGTCTGTTTAGATCAGTGACATCACACGTTTGGCAGTTAGTTTGCCAGGTAAGCCAAGTAAAGAAAAGTTGTTCCACATTATTAAGCAAGTCAAGGCAAGTGTAAAATACACTGTAAACCCAAACACTACTACAAACTCATAATTATTGCAGGCAACTAAATCAAAGTGGGCTAATTAGTTCACCTGACACTGAAACATTAAGTATTCTTAATGAATAATCATGTTTTGATTTCACAGGGCTTAGTATGTCAGAGTGAACACTGACACTTAACTTGAAACATCTGAGTTAACAGGCGTACATGAGGGGACGTGACGTCTGACGTCACTACACCCAACCGTACAGGGCACGTGTCAAGAAAATTCAAGATGGCTGGACCTTAGGGAGCGACGCAACAGAGCAAACATTCATAATCATCGAAAAACTTGCACAACAATGCACATTTTTTCACCATGCTGTTGCAAAAATTGTGTTATTATCTATATTTTGTCTTCCGGGACCCCGACTTCAGGATTTGAAAGTTTCGTGTGTGAACCAGTGAGTACAAAAGTTCAATATGTATAGTTATCTTTTGTCAGACACTGTGAAAATGTATAACAAAGTTACATGTTACAATATTAAACATATTTTCAGATGGTTTAAACTAAAGCTTACTTAGCAATTATCTTTAGTGTCGCTGCTACATCGCTACTCTCTTACTGACGTCAACGTTACTTAAGACCCCGTGCCGTGGAAAGAGCCGTTCTTTGCCTTGAAAAATATGCAGAGGACGCCTTGTCTCAAATATTGGTAAAATGTTTTAATAAAAACAGTTGTTGCAAATGTGAAAGTTTATTTTTTATTCGTCATTGCAAAAAATCCTAATGTGTTGAGAAGGGTTGTCAAACGGAGTTGCCCTCGCTGACAAGGGATTGACAAAAGGCCTATACTATACATAATCTTTGACATCTTTAAGCAACATTAAGATGTTTGTGCTCTCTGTTATGTTACAGGACCATAGAACGGTTGAACTGCCTCAGTTTTGCAAAACTGAACAGATTTTCCTTGTCGACAACCAGATTGTCTTTCTTTGCCAGAGACACACATCATATTACATTGAACATCTGCGATCTTATGAACTTTCACCAGGGAACTTGATTGTCCACCTTTTAAAGGCCCCATGGCATGAAAAATGTGTTTTTTTGTCATGATTGGGAAGGTCTCTGGGCCACGTATATATTGTCCCAGGCATCAAACTGGTCATTAACAGAGAAATGCACACCGCCCGTTTGTAGGAACTCTCCCTTTAAGACGAGTGGATAGCACTTCCTCCTTTGTGTGATGTCACACATAAGGCAACTCCGCCCACCTAGACCAGCTGGCAAGCTCCACTTTACCTTTCGTGTAGGTGTAGGTGAGCGAGATGTCAAAAAAGCGTTGTTGTGCGGTAGACGGATGTGAGGAGGGTAATGTGTCGTTGCACAGTCTTTAGAGATCAGTGGCTTTTGTTTATTTTTACTGGGATCCTGCAGGATTTTAGTCCCAGTCTGCTCCTCTGATCAGCTATCTGGAACTTTTTCACACCACCTCAGCCGACAAACTCGACGGCTACTTGCAATACCTGCACAGTAAATGTTCCAAGGGGCGGTGGTAAAACCTCAGGTTATCACACAACCAACTCAATCAAGCACCCACAGAAATTTCATGCCAGAGAGCATGAATAAACAAAAAGGAGGACCTATGAAGCAGCTGACTTTGAAGGAGATGAAGGAAAGAGATGAAAAATTTCCACTTCATTTGCAGGCAACAAAAATCACTGAGAGGATTCTGAACTTCTGCAGAGGTTTTGTGCCTGTCTGTTTTCACACGATGTTTGACCAAGGTAGTCAAACTATTGTTTGTTTTTCTCAGTTTTAGCTCCTTTATTATTTTACATTGGGTTTTATATTCCCAATTGCACTGACTGAACCAGTTACACTTGTTATTTTTTTACATGTTGTTTGACCGAACTAGAGAAGCTATTGGTTTATTCAGGTGCTTTTGTGTTGGATGTTAAAATCAATTTTGTACTAAGCTAAACCATTAACAAAGAACTGACTGTTTATTTTGAATGTCTGTCACCTTATGAAGCTATTGGTTTGTTTAAGATTGCTGTACTGATGCACAGTTATTAAAGGAGAAGTTCCGTTTTTTGCAACCTGGACCTTATTTCTAGCATAAAATACGTTCATTTACTCAACCTGGACTCCTTCAGAAGATATTTAGATCCACTCATGATCTACGTATATCCATATAACGGGAGTTGTTGGGGCAAAGATGCAGCGTCTAAATAAGACATTATAGGTTTCTATCTGACAATTAAATGGTATTATGAGAACTGTAGTGAAAAAGCCACTGATGATTAGCA
This sequence comes from Selene dorsalis, assembly GCA_900303245.1. Classification (NCBI taxonomy): domain Eukaryota; kingdom Metazoa; phylum Chordata; class Actinopteri; order Carangiformes; family Carangidae; genus Selene; species Selene dorsalis. Next base: position 4,688 of record OMNW01035466.1, on the reverse strand, counting down.
AACAGGTATTTGAAGCAGGTGATGCCTCCGGAGCCCCAAGAAATTCTCGATGCTGGATGCTCCAGGGGCTTGCAGTTGTGTAGAAAGCTGTATATCAGCCACCTTAACCAATGCCCACAAGGAGAAACAATTGCTGTCAGTTCAGAAATACATGAAGACTAATTATCAAACAGTTTTATTCACTGATGAATGCTATGCTACACTTGATGGGTCCAGATGGATGGAGTCCTGGATGGTTGGTATATGGCCACCATGTCCCAACAAGGTAGGTCCCTTTAGGTGCCTGAAGAGGTCAAAATGACCTATGTGAAATATGTGTAGTCTCTAACCATTTCCTCCTATGGTATAAAAACAAGAACTGTGTCTTCCAGGATAAAACCATTGTCATGCAAGACAACGCACCCTCCCATGCTGCAAATAACACTGTCGAGGCCTTGGCTGCTATTGGCATAGGGAGAAAAAATCATGTTGTGGTCACCATCATCCCCTGAGCTCAACTTTTTTTTGTTTTTTTTTACCTCTTCTCGTCAAATGGTTGTGACAATGTGGGTTATTCTTGATAGGTGAAGTGTATATCTTCTCAAAACTTTATTGATCAATCCCTTCCAAACATATCACAAAATTAAACCACAATTAACCTTTGCAAACTGTGTATTCAGGCTTGGGGGTATTGAACAATAGGATTGAGGGCTTTGTTCTCAACCTACGTCAGTTTCACACAAACACATATTTGAGTCAATATGGAGTATGGCCACCCCTGACATGGATCAATGTGTTAAGATGTGATACTGTCCTCAAGCATGAATTTGTTTCACCTGGGTAACTGGGACTCAGTATGTAATCATAGGTGATTACTTATGTGTATACATAGGAATAAAAAGAGTGAGAGTGGAATGTGTCTAAAAACAAAATTATTCCAACTTCATGGGCAACAGTGTATATATTGTAAATAAATTACTATAATTTATTATTCTCCAAAAAACAGGGGCACAGTCTTACTCGTGCTATATTTTTCTGTTAACTGAACAGTAAACCATACTATGTGCCTGTTATTTGCATCAAAAAGATACTAACACCACCTCCAAGAGGTACCAACACCACCTCCAAAAGGTACCAACACCACAAACAAGGCTGAATTGGCTAAGGTGATGCCTAGCAGCTGGACCAACTGTGACAGTATGCACCTATTACTTATACTATACTATTATTATACTGCTGTTCATGGAGACTAACTCACTTTGTTATGACTCACATTTAAGGGCAGCCTCAAGTGGTCATTTGAGCATCTGCTGTGTTTTGCACCTCCACATTGGCTACATCTTTTAGCTGCTTGGTCCTCTGTAGTTGGTCAGATCCGTTCAAGACCTTTCAACAGCTTTTTATTTACAATAGTATGGCCCTTCCCAACCCTTAACTTTTACCTCAATGATTCACTGACAGCCAATTTGTCATTTAGACAACCATCTGCAACCATCTTTAGACCCAATCATGCTGGAAAACCAGTGCACAGCTCCCATGTTCTGTCAAGACAATTTAACCTTTACAAAACTGACATCATGGTGGTGGGTAAAGTGCCATCCACTGCTACATAATCTAATAAAAAATGCATCCCTGATTTTAATAAATATGTGATGCGTCACATCATGAACCAGTGTCCTTATACATGTCATGCTGCGCCCGCCCAAGCGTGAGCAAAGCCACATGTGATGATGTGATGAGTGCTAAGTGTCGCCCACTGAATACTGCATTAAAATCAATTTTCCATATGTGACACTGGATGAACCCATGACTGAGTTTCTACAGTAATGACACATCACTAAGTAGGGCTGGGCGATATGGCAAAAAATGTTATCAAAACATAGTTTTTTGATTACTACTATTGATCGATCTCCATATTTATCACAATATGTAGTTCTTGCTGATGCTGCCAGTCTGAGGAGTGTCCTGATTGAAGACTGAAGAAACCAGGGCTTGACTGAAACTTTATAATAAAGTTTTATTAACATAGAAAATAAAATATGCCTTTCCAATATTGAGCACAAAATGTTTTTGTTAAGGTCTTCATGCAGACAAAGGAATCGCATTACACTCTCACATTATATGAAATGCCTTCCATTGGTCAAGAGAGAAGCAGGGTCTGCAACTGGCAAAAGAAAACTGAGAACAGTGCTCTTTAGCTCATACAGTCTTCTAATTATGCTTTCAAACGAGGGCAAACTAAGTGGTCAGTTTACACCACATTTTACATTTGTTTATTTTGTAAAAAACGTATTTAAACAACTTGGAAATAAGTCATCAAATAATTATAATTTCAACTACCCTCTGACACATACAAGTGTACAAGTACCACTATAGGAAAAGCACAGGTGTAAATGAGAAAATTATTTCAGATACTAAATCAGTTTATCATGCACAGGAACCACATACTACTTAAAGATGTTCACCTAGTGATCACTGATATAACTTTAGGCTTCATTTTAATTCCAACTATATTATAGTTAGGAAAACAATATAACACTTGTGTGTTTCAAAAGAGTAGAGAAGACATCTGTAGTTGAAAAGATGTTCAAATGAAGCTCACTATACAGGAAACCATAGATTTGAATATCAACAGCTGATCATTTGATGTGTGTGCCAACTGCAACAAAACTGTGGTGTTGCTGCTAAGTGGACTAACTGCTAATCACTGGCCAGCAGCCACAGCTGCAACTGGAGCTGAAAATGCATTCAATCAAATGTCATTTCATTTTAGCTGACTTAGATCTTTTTTGCTGCTCTTTATAATTCACCACTGGAGTTTGTCAAATTTCAAAATGAAAAATATGAAAATATGTTCAGACACCAAAAACCAGTGTCATGTCTGCTCCATTCAAGTCAATCTAACTGGAGAGCATGAGTGGATTATTGCAACCTAGGGGCGCCATACGTGGAGGGGCCCTTGGATTGGTCAGATTATTTTTTAGAAATTTAAATGACACTTGAATGGAATATTGGATTGACCTCCATTGTCCCTTCAGGTAAGGACCAAAAAAATTAAGCACCTGATTGGGCAGACATGGGCCACCTCTATCCAATCAACCAAGCTCATCTTTTTTTTTTTTACTTGCGTCACCAGCCGTCAATGTTGTCAGCCTGTTATTCACAGAGCCACAGGATGTCAGAGAAAAAACACAGTGGAGCCCAAAAGCAGAAAGCACAGTGGGACAAAGAAAAAAGAGACCAACATCAATAAACTGAGCTCCACAATGGGCCAAAACAGACTCAATCACTTGTCTCTGATGGCCATTGAGCATGACTGAAATCAGGATTACACGATCATACGGGGACGGACGAATGTTCATTTGTAGAAGGATATTGTAATGACAATGACATATAAATAACAACATGCACAGCCCGCAGTATTTAAGTGAGGGTTTTGCATGTGGTAATCATTTCTGCCATGGAGAGTGTGGACTTGGAGCTGGATGGCCGCAAACGCAGAATGAAATTTGATCCGATGGATTAATAGAGAGGCAAATAAACATATTGTTGAGATGCAGCAGAGAAAACAAGGGAGATTATCTGTGACACACTAAATATGGTTGGTAAAACAAGAAGAGAACAGATGAAGTAAAGAGAAGATGAGAAGATATATGGTGAAGAGCAAAAGAAAATTTGGTTTATCATAAAACCTCAGCAAACAGAGAAGAGCCCTGACC
>OMNW01035465.1:0-20885 GCA_900303245.1 Selene dorsalis | reverse complement strand
AGAAAACAAGAGATTGACCCAGTTAGTATTATTTATTAATGAATTCCAATCAAACACAACGTGGGGAGCTGCTGCACGCAAACACCAACAGAAAGAGAACGCCACAGAATAAATATTAGCTAATAACGATCCTGAAACAATCAAAAAGAAAAAAATCACCACAGGGAGTTAACAATGCCACACTCAACGGAGGTTCAGTAGCACACACACACACACACACACACACTCTAGAGCAGGCATGGGCAAACTATTCCACAAAGGGCTGGTGTGGCTGCAGGTTTTTGTTCCAACCAAGCAGCAGCACACCAGACCTGACTCATTTAATCAACTGATGTCAGTCTTCAGACAGCTGATTGGTCAAACAGTGTGTTCTTGGTTGGTTGGAACAAAAACCTGCAGCCACACGGCCCCTTGAGGAATAGTTTGCCCATGCCTGCTCTAGAGCTGTCTGCTGGCCCACTGGCACCACTGCACCTCTGCCTCCAGCTTATATGTGAGGCCTGATATCTGAATCAAGGAGGGGCGGTACCTGGCAAGACACCACACAGACAAACAGACACGTGGTGCAGCAGCACTATGACTGTAACGCTGGCAAGAGACAGTACTCACATGACTGCCTGGGTGGAAATTTAAACCATCTGTTGTCATTGCCTGTGCACTGTGCAACAGGTGGAAACACTAAAATCAGTAGTGATCAGTCATGAAGCAGTCAGTTAGAATGGTTCATATCTCCCTGACCTGTATAACCTGAGCAGAGCCACCTTCTCTCTGCTCGGAAGTATAATGTAGGATCCAGTATAGCTGTATCTCTGTCATTTTAATAGCCAACACAATAAGTGTGAAAGTGATGTGATACTTGATGCTGTTTTCAGTCACTGCTCACTGACACATCTTCTCTGTGTTGAACACAGCAACACACCACAGCGCTCCACATGGCTGTGTTCAACAGTCACACTGAGGTTGTGCGGCTGCTGATAGACGCAGACTGTGACCTGGACCTCGCTGACAGTGTGAGTAGCAGCTTGTGGATCACACAGCAGAACGTGCTCCACGGTGCGAGCCGCGCTCCAACACATCAGTGTCCTGTTGTTCACAGAGACAGCAGACAGCCCTCCACATCGCAGCAGAGCACGGCTGGCAGGACCTGGCTGAGATGATGCTGATTTCAGGTGTGAACCTCAACCTGGCTGACAAGGTACCACACAACACAAACTCCCAGGATTCCCTGCTTTTGTCCGCCCTTCTTCTTCATATGTCTCTGTGGAGACTTGACTCCTCCCATGTCGTATTTACCTCATGTCTTTATCTGAAATAAGACTCCTCATCCAGCAGAGCTTTGTTCTTCACTGTGTTGTTTTGTCCATGTGACAAACACAGCAGGGGAAAACATGTCTGGAGGTGGCAGCCAGAGGAAACCACATCATCCTGGTGGACATGATCATCAAAGCTGACCGTTTCTATAAATGGGAGAAGGTGAGTATATCATCAGTGGGACAGCTACATTTAATAAAATAACACCAAACATCAAACACTCTCTCTGATCACCTCATCAGTGTAGGATCAGATGCCTGTACTATGAAGTAAATTCAAAATGCTCAGGATAACTTTTTATTATCTGGCTTAAAGGGGTACTCCAGCCTAAGTTTTACCCATGGTTTAACCCAGAACACCCCCTGGAGAGATCAAGTTTGTCGACTGCAAACTTCTCTAGTTGTAGCGACTTCAGCACAGACAGCCAGATACAATACTGCTGTCTTTGTAGCCAAGAGCCAACTGATCAAAAAAGACACTCATAGCCACAAATAATGCTCATAACAGCACCATACTTCATCAACAGTACAAACAGGGTCCCAGCACATGATATGAAGCATCAAACACCTGCTAGCTTTGCCTGGTTTCTATTGAAAAGAGACAAAAACAGAACTCACCCTCTCATTTCCAGCCACTTGCTAGTTGTGGGAAAGCCCTGACAAGTCGATGACTCGGTCTCACGGTGCATTAGATCATGGGTTAAACTTCCATCAGAATATCCCTTTAAGTGAACCTAACATTTACCATCCTGACAACCAGTGCTATGATGCTCGTTATCAGCTGGTTCAGATGACTCTGGTTTACCTGTCCAGGTGTGAGCTTGTTTGTATTAAAGAGGCATTAATTATAAGCAACATTATCAGAACCATGAATAAATCATCGATATGTGAGAGGAAACACTGAGAACTGCAGGTGATTTGTGTTGTAGTGATGTCATAGAAGAATACGATCACATGACTAGAAAAAAAATGATTCAAATCAGACTGAAGATGAAGTGTAAACAAGAGCATGGATTAGCATGGAGTTTCTCACTGAGTATACCACAGCAATGTACCTGGTGACAGGTGAACCACTGTTCTAGGACTTAAACCTCAGAGTTAAAGCTGCAGTTTCCTCTATAACCTCAAATCCTGCTTCACGGTACAGAGCTCAGATGCATTTAGACTGAATGCTCTTATTCATTTTCCCAGTTGTCTGGGACAAAAACCGTTACACAGGTACAAAGTTACTATTGTATAAGTATTTTTCACCATAAAATCCCAAAGAAGTAAATATTGATCTAGAACTAACCAGGTAAATGCAACATCCAACACCTTAGACATTTAAAGGAAAATTCAAATAAAGCTTAAACCTTCTGTCTGTGCATAACTCTATGGGAAAATGGTCGTGCTGTTGGCTTCAGGATCACATGGGCAATGAGCAAGACTCGTGGGTGGGGAGGCCGCTGAGCTTCAGACAGGACCACCAGCCGGAGACGCAGCACCTCCGCTCGGTCCTGTGGAGCCTGGCCACCAAGCACCTCTGCAGAGGGGAGTGGAAGATCCTGGCACAACACTGGGACTTCAGCGATGCTCATGTACGAGCTATAGAGCAACAGTGGACAGGTGAGCTGCGCTGGAGCACACATCACACACACATGCAATAAAAACACTGCTTAACAACGACTCGGCACACTGGCAGCTCAGTTTAGAGACTCAAAGATTCTGCTTCTCTGTCTCGTCAGCTTGTTCAGTCTGGATTTAAAGCTCAGCTGTTGTGTTGCTGTTTAGAAACACATGCTTATATACAATTCAGCACCATTGTTCAGACACACTACAACTGCGCTGCAGCTTAAGAAAACACATATGATGACACAGCAGCAGTTGTTCCAGGACACACTAACAGACAACCATGAGCAGGTGATTCTACTTTTTCGATCCAGGATATCAGTGTGTATTGTGTGTATTGTCAGTGTGTGTTGTAACTCTGTGCTGAACTCGCAGGTATGAAAAGCTTTAAAGAGCACGGTCACCGCATGCTGCTCATCTGGCTTCATGGAGTGGTGGTGGCGGGGGAGAACCCCATCAAAGGCCTGTATGAGGGGCTGGTGGAGATCTCCCGTACAGACCTGGCAGGTGAGAAGGAAACACGTCCATCAGTGCTGCGACTCCTCACTCCTCACTGATATCAGCTGTGATTCTGTGTGTCTGTGTAGTGTGGGTGCATGACTCCTTGTCTCCTTGTTGTGTTTCTCCTCTAGAGTGTGTGCGGCAGAAGGCAAACGCAGAGAGCAGCCCTCCTAAGATGTGCTCTGCCATGTGATCACACACACTGTGAGTGACTGTGGAGGTTTCACTTCACACCTGAAAGTCTGAGCCAGTGACAACACCTTGTATCAACCACGTCATGACGTCTTTATATCACATATTTTATTGTGAACAGACAGAAAGTTTATTTCAGCTCTCGAACTATCTGGTGAAAATGTAAACAAACAGTTATTTTATTTTATTTTTTATTTATTTTGAAGGCATGTGATGAACAGCTGTCACTCTTCACACTGTATATACTGGATCATCTCTGTACACAAAGGGCTGTAGACACAACACAATGCAGCTTGTCAAGAATTATGCATACATCATATTTTATAATATTATTTTTTGCAGTAATATAATAATAATAATAATCATTTCTTCATAAAAACCCCTCCATCTCATGCCTTCTCTTGAGCTACAGCTCATCTTCCACATGTTTTAAACTGTAAAAAATCATCTTGTAAGATTCATATTTTGTTTTCACACATAAAATTGAGAGTGAAGCTCATCTCCTCTTCCTGGTTGATGAATCTGGATCAGGCCTCTGTCCCACCCACCATCTGCCTGCTGAGAGTACCAAGACGGTCACAGCACACATGTTTGAGCTTTCAGTGAGGACCAGCATGGGTTCGGTGTGTGTATGCTTGAGGAGGGGTTGTGTGACACGGTCATGAATAAGCTGTTCATTCTCTGCACGAGACCCAGAGCAGTCAACTCTCAGTCAGGAGATCCACCTGACTGGCAGAGCTGTGTGTCGCCGGGCACAGAGCCACTTTATAAAACCTCTTTTAGACACTTTTAAAAACCTCCACCACTTTTCACACGTGATATCTCAGCGTTAACAGAGAGAAAAGACCTGGTCTTGTCATAGTGGCATCAAACCAGGAACATTACACAAAACTGATGCATTCCACTATAGTTTTTCTTTCGAGGCTGAATCTGAATAAGACAGACATGGAAAAAAATTATGTCTAACTATCTTCGTGTGGAGACGGGGACATTTTAGTGGTGTTCTCCTTCAAAACTAAATCAGAAAAAGGCAACACAGCAGTGATGTGATTTTGCAGCAGCTCAGGGAGCAGCTGTGAGACCAGGATCAGGGATTAGCAGAAGAATGAGAGCGGTTCGTGTAGTTGGCATCTTTTGTTTGTTTATGTTATGTAATGTTTAGTTTTATTTATTTCTTTTTTATAGATATTTTGGGGGCCTTTTTTGCCTTCATTTGATAGGACAGACAGCAATACAGGCATGTGCCATGGACTGGCTCAGTCGGGAATCAAACCAGCGTTCAGCACGTCAGACATGTGCCAACATGGGACGTGCTCTAACCACTTAGCTACTGAGCAACTGGTGAGCTTATAACTGGCAGTGGCTAAGAACTCTGTCTCTTTGTACTGATGAGGTTTCAAGTTTATGTAGCCCCTCCCCTCATCCACACAGATCGACAGGATTGGTTGCTTTGGTTTGTGATGTATGAAACTCTTCCTGTCTGAATGCCACAGATTCAGTTGATGACTGATTATTTCACTGGTCATGTCTAAAGCGACCGTCCTGCCCTACTTTAGTCGCTCTGCGTGAGTGTGGGAGACTTCGCTCCTGATTTGGGTGATGTTCCCATTGAATAAACTAAAGTTACAACAAAAACATGACTGTTCTGATGCAAAAAAGAAAAAAAGTTACGATGCGACATGCTGGAAAACAAAAAACAGGTGAGTGAGCAATCACCTGAGCACCTCCACCTGTGCTTATAAAGACTCCCTACACTGCCACCTGTGGAGACCTGAAGTAACAGTGAGGCAAATAAACTGATGTGGCTCCTATACGCCAGCCCCTGATTATGATGATAGAACTAGTGGTGTCCTCAACTAGGGGATTTTCATAGTCCAATCTGATTTGTCAAATTTTACCTTTAGTCGACTAATCGTCGAATCATGTTGTTTTTTTCCCTCATTGATTCATGATCTCATTTGTTTATTTTTCCGCTCCAGTGTCCCTCATTATGCTCGCATGCATCATCATCATCATCATCACCATCTCTCTTTTGATGGCAGTGTAGCGATGGCGAGTACAGTCCCATCGATGTGTGGGCATGACATGCATGACAAAGCAGAAGGTTGGAGGTACTGTTCTAGATGTGGAGAGAAAGCAGTATGGTTCATAAAGAACTTTACTGAAGGAACTGTGTGTGTCTGTGAACTGAACGTTCCTAAAGGTTTAGGAAACAGATTCTGTGGGTTTAATGTTGTCATGTGCTCTGACGAAACCAAACTGATTTTTGATTTTGTTTCTCCATTTCTACTTGAATGCTTTTAGAGCCACTCAGTGTAAATGAGATGTACAAAATAGTCACACATTTTGCATGAAATAAAAAATTTAAATATTTTCCTCCAAAGCACTTTTACAAATATAATGTCCAGTTTTTAATGTCAAATGCAATGGCTTCATAGAAAGGTCATCTAAGACCATCGAGGACAGAGTGAACACGTTCTGAGTTTTGTTAAAACATGTGTGGTCACATATAAGCTGTGTGCATGAGCTGAAGAAATGCTCTCCTTTTAAAAAGGCTGGCTGCTTATTGTTGTGGTCAAGATGGTGTTCTCCAAATTCAATGCAATAACTACATTTTCTGCACTGATGCAAAAAGTCCTTGTTTAATTATAATGTAACTGTGAAGATCAGTAAAAACTACACTTTGAAAACAAGTGTCCATGTTGCAGTTTTCTCTGACAAGTCTGGGCCCACTTCTCCATCAGTGATGAACCTGTGGGCGAAACTGTAAAACAAATAAAATCCTACTGTGGGCTCAGCCACGGTATTATATTAGGTGTACATTAGGGGTGTCCCCGACTGTCAAGTCAGATTTTCCCCTTTTTTGACTAATCATCGAATCATTTTCCCTCATTCAGTACGTTTACATGACACATAAAAAAAAATGAATTATGGTCTTTATTCTTAACTTTCAAAATAAACTGAGATATTAATCCACATACATTTTCGTGGCATCTGGTAAAGTTTTCAAAATTCTGATCCAAGTGTATAAGATAGAAGTACCTTATATATATTTTGGGGCTGTTACATGAATAAATTAGGCCATTTGGTATCAAGCCAAGAAAATAAATGTTGTGCACAACAGCAGGGCCTTGTGAGTGCACTGAGTAACTGGACTGTGTTTTTAAAAAAAATCCCATAGGTCACAAGATGGTACAGACAGAGCCGAGAGCTTCAAGCACCCAAAATGAGACTGCACACTGAATGTTCCAGTAGCTGATCTGGTGCTGTTGATCTGCTACATCTGGTCAGAGGGTCCTTCATTTTTTTCTAGTGTGTTATTGTGAGAACCACCAGATGACGAGTCTCTATAGCCATTTATGTTCTCTTGCTCTTTAGATTGCTTTTTATTTTGTTGCAATAAACTTCCACATCATGCTTCTTGTCCAGCAAAATCATTACATGACACATCATATTCTGTCATAACGTCCAACCTCTGTATGGAGCAGGCCCAGCCCAAGAAGATAACTGTGAACTATAAATGTGAACTATTTCCTCAAATCTGTGCGTTTTGTCTGAGATCCTGAGAGAGCTCTGTCACTACGCACCCAGTGCTGCTGTACTTCACCTGTGGCCTGAAGATTTCTCTGGTTCGTTCTTCCAATCAAAGAACCTACTTCTAACACACTGGCCACTGGACCTGAACCACACAAAGCCAGAGGTATTTCAAAAGTTAAGGCAGAGATCTGGATCAACTTGATACCAAGATTTCAGGATCATCCTCAGAGGTGGATCTGACTTGGATTGACAAAGCCTCAGCTCCACTCCTCCTTGATATTGTTACTCAAGATAATAGTAATATATTCCTTGCCTGTGAACTGAAGATTTCTCTGGTTTGTTCTTGGGCTTCCAGTCAAAGAACCTACTTCTAACAATTTAGTGCCGTGACCCTCTGAGATGGTCTCCACATTGACGACCACCGTAGTGGATCAGAGGAGAGCTTTTAAAGCCAGCTACAAGGAGGGGAAGCAGAAAAGCCCTTTCTATCAGAATTTCTGCACATCAGACACTAAATTAAATTGTCGGTCTAAAGGTGATCCTCTGATCGCTAAATTTATACAAAATTTTTATTAAAAGGAATTTTTTGTTTTTTCATGCTGAATGGTCACATGTAAAGTATAAAAACACATAGTCCCACGTGAGGGAAAGTGAATGAGTGTCCTAGTCTTTAATTTGGCTAAACAAAAGACGTAAAATTCATCAGATGAATGAATAACCACTGAGGGTTGTCTTCTAAACTGTGTAAGGACATTAGGACATTTTGATAGGGAGGACGCTTGATGCCGGTCTTTCTGTAGTTTGTCGTGAATAAGCCGATGCCTCGTAAGGTGAAGACTCCTGTTGAGCAGGAGTAATTCCTGGTATCATTGAAGAAGAAAAAAAAGAGAGAGAGGAAAAAAGAGAGTAAATCTTCATGAGGACACAGGGATACGTTTATTATTTTTCATACAAATGTGGGGTGGTTCACTACTTGAGTGGTGTTTTCACTCTGTTGGTGTATGCGTATCCAGCAATTGAGACTGATCAAGAATTCCTGCACCCACACAGAGCTCAAGCAGTTCTGTAAAGGGGGGTTGGTATAGGTTAAGGGGGATTATTAGCTAGGCTGTTGCGGAAACCTTAACAATTAAAATGAGTGATTAAGGCTGGGAAAACCCCTGGTGGTCAAGCGCACAGAGTTCTAGACGCTGTGTAGAAGCTGTTCGACTGGGTCCTAACTCAGGCATTGGGTCATTCACCTTTATCCGCAACGCGTGTTGAGCCACTTGAAGATGTCACAGAAGACTGTGGATAAGTGAAAAAAGTGTAAACCTGGCTCTTTGGGGCTGGTACTATATGAAACAATAACCAGATGGCAAAAGAAAGTCCCAAATGATGATGAAAAGAAAGGACTCGATAGATTTGTCGATTGGGCAAAAGAAATGCAAGATAAAGGGATTTTTGGAGATTGTGAAGGCGCTCCACCTAAACTGAGCGAGTGCAAGAGATTGCATGCCCAGAACAAACACAAGCTAAGCTGCAAAAGGGGAAGGGTGAGAAAGAAGTGAAAAGGCAGGAACTTTTTTAGCCAAGTTCAATTCTCCATTCAGACACTGTCCTCTGCAAAACCCACACATCAAATGCCAGTAAAACCTCCGACTTCTCCAAAGACACAACCCAGTGAAACAAAAGCCCAAAAGACTGTGACTGAATCTACCACAACTGTAACCAAAGAGCCCCCTCCTTACACGGAAGCACGTTCAATGTTAGAGGCGCTCCAACATCAGATGCTACAAACCACCCTCACTAGCTCTGAACCTGTCAACACGACCATCCCCTGTAATCCCTCCACTGGTAGTCATCAAAAGATCTAGAGTCACAAAACCAGGTTGAAGGTTATCTGAATGAAATCACACAATGAAGCATTAATCCTGCCACCTCCAGCACGTTAGTTGATCCACCTGCTTCAGTAGCCTCATCCGACTCATTCAATACCCCGTCACTGGCGACCGATCACAAGCTGTACCATCTGAACCTAGTTGTATGAACACACCAGGACTTTCAGGCGGTAACCCCTCAGTACGTGGTCTGATCTCTGTATTCGAGCAGCTTGGGGTACAAAACTGGCAGAATCAGCCAGGTCAGGCCCTTCACACTCTTCCCCCTTCCGTCTCTGCGCACGGACCTGATCACGGTAACATTCACTCCTGCAGCCTACAGATGCCTTTGGTCGTGTCCACCGGGGCCGCACAACCACCACATACTCTCCATTCACAAGACACTGCCATGATAAAGACTCAGCTGCCAGACATAAATAAAGGAGGTGCACCCTGGATTAAAGCATTTCTAGAGGCATGCACCGGAGTGGCTCCAGCTCTTGGCGACTTTAGACAGGTCTTTGCCTCATGCATCTCATTGGGAATGTTGGCAGGCGTCGAGCAAATCTGTACAACACAAGCAGATTTAGACAGCACACCGCTGCACCAGGTTGCACACCTGCTATGGCCAGCGATACGAGGAAAAGTTCCTATACAATGATGATGAAAGAGGTACAGCATACTCAGAGTGAGGGAGTCATGGCAGGACAGAACAGGTGAAGACCCTGCTGCAAGTGATGCAGTGGAGATGATTTTCAGGGGAGCAGTTGAAGCTTCACTGCCCACACAACATATGGGCGGCTCATGTTATCCAGTGCATAAATAATGAACTAAAGAAACGAGAGCAGGAAAAAAAAGTTGGCGACCCTCTGAGCACAAGTAGCAAAATCCCAGCTGAAAGAAATGAGAGATAAAGTGAATCAAAACAAGGCCTCTGCTAAACAGATGCCTCAGCAGGCGTCAGCACCACAGCAGTATCAGACACCCCCACTGCCCCTCCTTCATACTCTCCCACTGGTCCCCCCTCTCCCACTTCTTGGGGCCCACCTGCACGGAGACTGACGAGCTTTTGTCAGTAACAGATCCAAAATGAATTCACGGAAAAATCTGTGTTTTCTATGCGGAGGCTATGGTCAGGGGAAGGGTCCCCAAAACCTCAGGGAGGGCCCCCTTACTATCCACATAATGTCTACCCACCTCCACAACGTGACACTGCTAATGCTCCTCTACCACTGTTGACTGTCAACATCAGGCCCCTGGCAGTCATCAAATGCCACAATAGGGCTGCCCAGGACTGACAGCAGGCGACTCCCTGTGTCCCGAGGACTTGTTTCTTGAGCCGCTGGTGAAGCTTACAATCCACGGCCAAGGTACATGTGCATGATCGACACAGGAGCCAGGTATTCCACATTGAACACGCCACTCCCACTATCAAGGAATACCGAACCTACACAAAGAACCTATTGAAAGTGCTCAAATGATGCTATATTGCGATGGACATAGTCATCACACACCAACCGGCCCATTGTTAACATCGTATGCGGTGGTAGAAGAAACACCAGAGGGTTTAATGACAAAACAGGCACAGATAATTCCTCAACCTGCATCAGCTCAAATAGCAGAATTGGTTGCAATAACCAAAGCCTGCAAATTAGCAAAAGGAAAATCTGTGACCATTTACAGTGATACAGTGTACGTGGTCCAGGCTGTACACATGGATATGTGTCATTGGAGAAGAAAAGGTTTTGTAACGTCCGCGGGGACCCCTGTAAAACACCTAAACCAACTACTTGACCTCTATTAAGCTCTACTAGAACCAACATTAGTGGCTATAGTCGAGTGCAGAAGACATCTAAAAGGAGATAGTAAAATAGCTAGAGACGATGATGCAGCAGACTGGGCAGCAAAAGCAATAGCAGGATACAGTACATATAAACAAATGTCTCAGAAAATACCTGCTGACGAACCACATAGAGAGCTATGTGTGCAAAATATAAAGGAGCTTCAGGAAGCTGCCGCTCCATCTGAAAAACAGGCTTGGAAAGAAAAAGGAGCCACAAAAGATTTTAAGGGGCTCTGGAGAAAGGCAAGGAAAAAGCCAAAATAGTGGCCCCAGCTGGGCTACTAAATTTGTTATGTCAAGAAGCACACAGTAGAGGTCACTGTGGCAGCTCAAAAGTTACAGATCTCATTTCACAACATTGGTGGCATCCCTACCTAAAAGATATCATCAAATACTTTGTGCAATGGTGTGAGATATGTAATCATTTCAATCCAAAAGTCTCACTTAAAGCTGGATTGGGCAGATTCCCAGTGCTTGATGCCCCATGGAAAGAAACAGTGATTGATTTCACTGACATCGGAGCGCATCACAGAAAAGAAGGTAAAAGATATCTTCTAGTCTTTGTTGATTCATTTTCCAGGTGGGTGGAAGCCACACCCACCAAAACTGAAAAAGGAAAAGAAGTCGTTTAATGGCTAACGAGAGGAATCATACCCAAATTTGGAGTGCCAGAGATAATAAGGTCTGACAATGGCCCCCACTTCTCTAATGAGAAACTCGGAGAAGTAGAGAGGATGTTTGGGATCAGACGTAGGTTTGGTGCTGTTTACCACCCGGCCTCACAGGGGCTGGTGAAACAGGCAAATCGCACCATCAAAGAAGGTCTGGGAAAAGTCTGCGCAGACACAAGGCTACCGTGGGTTGAAGCTCTGCCCATAGTGCTATTTAATCTAAGATCTACCTCAAATGCCACCTTGAATGTCAGCCCACATGACTGGGAGAAAAATGCTCTGTCCATTTACCACTGCACCAACAGACTCACCACCTGTTATGTTGCAACATGAGAACCTGTGTGAATACTTGAACCAGTTGAACGACACAGTGATGAGTATCTCTCAACAGGTAAGAGAGATACTGACCAAGGAGCAGGGCCAAGATACTTCACCTGTCCAAGTAGGAGAATGGGTCTTAAGAAAGGTCAATAAGCTCAACTGGTCATTCCCTCAGTGGAAAGGGTCATACAAGGTCGCAGAGGCTACGTCTCATTGTGTAAAGGTATGGTTGACGGACAACAGACTGAGTAATTGGATCCATAAGACCCACTGTGCTCCCTAACGACAGAACATTGACAGAGGTTCAGACTGACTTACGAACCTCATCGACTGACAGTGACTCCACCAAAACCTCAAAAACCAAAACAGACCTTGACCAGACACTTGACGATCCAGCTGACAACGACAATGCTGCCACAGACACTAAGTCTGAGGACTAAATCATAATAGCAATCCTAACAACAATGACCCTGCTCGCTGTCAGAGAAGCTCAAACACCTGACCCATCTGCAGATGCAAGAACTATTGACTGTCCCAACCATCTAACCTCTCATGAGACGGCTGAGCATCGACTGGCAAAAAGATCAGGGAGCCACGGGCAAATTTTAAACTTGCAATTTACTGAAAAAGAGGATGGTTTGGTAACGTTTGACCTCTTTCTATAATAAAAACCTCTGAAGACTCTTTCCCTTTAATAAAGAAGTTTGATAATTCTTTTACCTCTTATGTTGTTGAAATTTAATATGAGAATACTACAATCACAATGATCTTAAAGTGATACAAATGATCGATACTGAGCTGCAGTGACCTGATGAAGATGAGAGGGAGTCAAGCATTAGTCACATGACACGAAGGACATATGAGAGACAGGCCAGGTCACTAGAAGAGACTTTCCTGAATACATAAACAAAATTACATGTGAACATGATTAAGAGTAGTTAGGTGAAGCACAGAATCAGTTTCTTTTTTAAATTATGTCCACTTTATTGTTAGAGACTCAACAACTTGACCAGAGATGCAGTAGTCTGCTGGTCTACACTGATGACATATCAAAATAGACTGGCCTTAGATTTCTTGCTTGCTGAGAGAGGTGGTGTGTGCTCTATAACCAGAAACCTCTTCAGTCTCACAACCTTGTCAGAAGAGTTCATTGAACACTCAGGGGTAGACACCTGATTGGCTAGACAACGTCTTTGGTAAATGGAAGACCTTAATTACCTCTGTACTTCTCTCCTTAGTGGCAGTAGTGACGATGTTAACCCTATGTGGTTATTGCTGCATACCATCCATCAGACACCTCTGTCTAAAAGGTATTACTAAAGCCATCAATGATACATTTTCTGCACCACCTCATTATAAGTTAGCTCAGCCTGCTAGAGTAACCTTTCCCTGGGTCTCCCCCTCTGGGAGGACTGAAGTGCAGAATGACGAAGACCCTTGGTTGTACACTTGAACCATTACATTTACACAACAACTGCTTAGGTCTAATACATTCTTAACACTTGCATTAAACTCAATGACATTGATGCCCCTTGTGCAGTTCATTACATTTCCAGAAAACCTGTTGCACAGGATCATTACTCCAGCTGAATGTGAAGTCCCATGACTGAAGAAAACACATTGTTGTTTCCAGAAAGTAGTGTCCGCCTCCACTGAATGAGTCTCTCACAAAAAGATAATATTGCTCTTCTGCTCCTTACAAAAAAGAAATGTTGGATCACCCATCTACACATCCATGATCTACAGCAGCCAGAGTCAGAGCAAGTCGACCGCATGGATGTATAAAGAGAACGGTCGACCGACGCAATGCGGGCGCCTGTGAGTTACGTCTACACGTACACCGATCCGCCCACCCCCTTGTACGTGCCAGGTAGTCGCATTGCATTGTGGGCTTTGTTTTCTGTAGTCCGTCTCAGGTCAGCCCTCTGCAGCGCAGCACAACAGAACCTGTGACCCTCGGTGATGATGGCGTCGGGCGGCACGGTGCTGCAGACACCGGAGAGTGTCCCCGGAGGTCGGTGCTGCTGTCCGGTCACCGGGCAGACCGCGGCCTCGCGCTCTTTATGTGCCGTGTCTGTTAACTGTCGCCTGGCTACCTAGCTAGCATGCTAACTGACTAACTAACTAGCACAGCTGTGTCGCGAAGAAGCTCCTGTTGTTAGCACCGGTGCTGTGATATAAACGCTGTAATATAAACGCTGTAATATAAATGCTGTGATATAAACACACACATGAACAGTCTATAAAGTGCTTTTCGTTTCTTTCAGGAAATGGCCGGACACCGTGTCCGTTATTCGGCTGTAAACGAGTCTACACGGACGGCAGCGCCCTGGAGAGCCACATTAAGGACCATGAGATCCCGGCCCAGTCCCTCCCCGGTGAGAAACACATGTCTGAACAAGACCTAGTGATACGAAGGAGTAAAGTTAATACACTTGTTCTGAGTTGATGAACTTTTGGTGTCGTGTTCAAACACCAGAGTGAAGCGGTGTATGGAAGCTCCACTGTGAATACATGTAAACAGACATCATATTATTCTGTGAGGTGCGTTCACTGTCACAAATAAAAACAGGTCAATAGGACAGTTACAGAAATACAGGGTCAATACATTTTCATCTAGTTTTCTAATTCCATGTATTTTCCATACGCCATACAGAACTGTAACACACTCTCTCTGTCCTATCATTATTATTATTGGATGAAGACACTTTTCTAATACTGAAGACTAAATATCACAATAGTATGAAACAGACACAGAACAACTGATAATGAAGGAAGCAGTGAGCACAAACACTATTGTTTCTCATGGTTTCTGTGTACACACTGGCAGAAGTTTTGCTTTTTCACTTCACTGACACTCAGGTCACTTTGGAAAACTGTGTATTCACCTGGTCTAAGGATTGAGTGAGGTGGCACAGTGAAGACCAGTGCATGTCGCAGGGCTTGTTTTCTGTGAACGTAACATCTCTACTGTCTGTCTCTCTTCAGGGAAGGTCATGGTGTGCTCCATGGCCAACTGCACAGGCTCCTTCCCCAACATGCAGAAGCTGATGGAACACATGCGGCATCACCACAAACCTAACATATACTTCCTGTGAGTTGGTCTTTGTTGGGCTCACAGCTGAGATCCTGTGCACACACACACACACACATGTAAAATACCTTCAGAGTCACACAGTGTTGCCTCTCTCCCTGCAGGTGTGAGAGCTGTCGCACTAAGTTGCGGTCCTACCGCGGGCTCCTGACTCACCTGCACACCTGCTCCAAAGTGCCGCGGGGCAACAAAACGAGGGCGGCTGAACCAGCACCCTCTCAGCCTGCTGCTGTGACGAACCCAAACACCAACCCCACGCCCATGGACCAGACCCCCCCACAACTGGACTCGCTGTCAAAACCACTGCAACCGCCCTCTCAAATCCCAAATCCAGATGGTTCATTCCCCACCGCTGTTCCTCAGGCAGACTCTGCTGGCCCTCAACTCCTTGGCCCCCCTTTTCAGTCTCACCCGGAGACCTCCCCTACCCCTCTGACAGAAGGAGCTCCCCAGCCTCTGCTCAGGAATAGCGCTTCGAACCCGCATCCATCTGTAAACCTGGATGTTCAGTCAGTGGCTCCTGATCCCTCCTCTGAGGGTCAGACACACACACAAACCAGGTCTCCTGAGCCGCTCCACCCAGCCCCAGCCCCAGCATCAGCTCCGCAGTCTCCTCCTGGGTCCACAGCAGTCTGGAAGAAGAATCAAGGTGAGCCTCTCCTCACTCTGAAGCACACAGCTGTAGCCTGCCAGATGTGGTCAGGAGACCTCAGAGCACTAACATGACACAACCACTAAAGATGCTAAACTGTTACTGAAGCCTCAACAAGATCCTCAGGGACACTTGCTAAGGTTCAGCTGTTTACATGGACACAGGCAAAACAAACCATACAGAATGATCTATTTCTTAAGTTATTAAGAATAAGAATTACTTTATGAATTCCCCCCAAAATTCATTTTTATGTGTATTACGGTTGTTGTTTACTTGATTATTATTATTAATAAACTAATTAATAAAAATGAGACAGAGTGTGTGTGTGTGGCTCCACTCTCTTACCTGAAGGACCTCGGTGTCAACATCTGTCTGCAGCTGTCAGGCTGATTACATAGTGTTAAGAAACAAGCAAACTATGTAGAATCTCCTTTGTGCAGATGGTAATTTGTCCCTCTGTGCTTTAGGTATGGCCTGCAGCAGACGCATCCTCTGGGAGCACACTAAAGGGCGCTACACATGCGTGCAGTGTGGCCACACGGCAACAAACCGCAAGGAGATGACGCACCACATCAGCAGCTTCCACAGCGGCAATAAGCCCGCAGAGGATGCAGGAAGCTCCGCCTCTAATACATAGGTTGGACCCAGGGGGCGTGTCCTCTGTCAAACCGATGGTTCATGATGATCTTCATAATCTTTGGTGTGAGTGAAGAGCCTGTGACTGAGTTACCTGGTGTCAGTTTACCATTTTACCACTTTGTGCTTTTCCACTGAACACTGTCAGTTTGTGCACATCACTGCCAGGCACTCCACAATAAGACTATAATCAGGTTAGTGAGTCACTTGTTGACATTAGCAACAGTACAAATAAAAACATTTTGCTCAGATGGATGCAGTTCTTACTGTTTGGTAACATCAAGTTAATGCTCACGACTTATCTTAAATCTTACTAATGAGTCAAAACAAAAACTAAAAGGAGTTTTGGTGAAGTGTAAACCTGTGAATGAATGAATGAGTTCCTTTACGTTTCCCTTAGTATTTGCAAAAAATTATACAAACAAACTAAATTGTAAGGGTAGTCTGCATATCACTGTTGTCTTCTGTCATCCTTCTGCTGTTCTTTTAATGCCCTCATGTACAGAAAGGCCTTTCACTCTGGTGAAGTGATCACACACAAAGCACCTAATGCTGTTTGTCGTCAGACTGGACTCCAGAGATGAACGCTGAGCCAGCATCATGCAGTGTCACAGTATGGTGCCTGAAACTGAAGATAAACATCTTTGCAGGTCCTCACACTCCAGGATGTTGTCAGTTGCTTTGTGTGGGTGCATTAGCAGCTGTCCTGTCTCATGGAAAGTGAGGACTAGCTGCTGCTCCTTTGTTGTTGGCTTGGTTGGAATTACTGCATGTGGGTTGCATAGGTTTGTACCATGTGATTTAAAGCCTGATGTTTTCTCTGTTGTCACCATATGAGAGGAACATGTCACCTGGTCAATCACGATGCAACTTTTCCTGAAATCTACATCAAACACCTTCACAAGGGAAACAAGGTCAAAAAAAGCAGTTTTTATTTGGGTCAGTCAGAATGATTCGATACAAGCGCTTGACTGTTCAAGTGGGTGGTGGTCAGCTCAGGTTCCTCTCCATGCTGCTGGACACCCACCACCACCACCACCACAGTTTCTTTAACTCCTGATTAGCATTACAGACCCACCCAGTAGTGAGTGTCGACAATAATCAACAAGACAAGATCACATGACAAGAGGTCCCATTTGATCATTAACGTGTGAATTAGTAGACGTTACCACATGCAGACTGAAGTGCTGTTTTCAACAAACAAATGCCATCACATGGATGAGGTGTAGTCATTATTGATGGGTCATGTATATAAAAAAAACCCGGGGTAGGGTGGCACTTACACGCAGGTCTGTCACCACATGATGTCGACAGGCTGTCGGACAGCAGGTACTGTCCTCATAAACTATTTTACATGTGGCTTTAAAAACAAACATGTTCATGTTTCATCTCATTGTCTCTTAAATTTCTGTTAATAAAACAAAATCTGCTGGAAATTAACTGGAAACTAAAGGGTTTTTTTTTTTTTCCCCACAATGGCAGGTTGTCAAGGAAAAACACCTCCAAGTAAACAAGTGCATACAAAAAAATTAAGTGCCACCTGTCCAACCCCTCCTCCGCCCCAAGATCAAGCAATGCTGAGTTTTTTTTTTATGTTTTATTATCACAACTATATTCAGCTCAGTTCTCTTGAGGCTTTTAAAAAAATCTCTTCTGGTCGATTGCGTACATCTTTCCTGCTGGAAGCTTCCGGAAAAATAAACTGTTGCCTCTGCTCATGTTGCCCTGGAGCGAAGAGAGGGATGGAGAAATCAGCAATGTCACGTTCAGTGAGTTCACCGACTAATAGGAGAAGTTCCGCTTTTTGCAACCTGGACCTTATTTCTAGCATAAAATACGTTCATTTACTCACTGGAACAACTTTGGTGTAACTTGGAGTCCTTCAGAAGATATTTAGATCCACTCGTGATCTACGTATATCCATATAACGGGAGTTGTTGGGGCAACGATGCAGCGTCTAAATAAGACATTATCTGCTGTGAAACTCCTTCATGTGAGTTCAGAGCTGCTCAGAGTTGTGTTGTTGTTATCCGGGGTTTTTTACACAGCTTTTCACTGACCTACGACCTCGGCAGTGACACAGAAGTGACATCATCGAGGTCGTAGGTCAGTGAAAAGCTGTGTAAAAAACCCCGGATGACAATAACAACACAACTCTGAGCCGCTCTGAACTCACGGGGGAATAGTGCTGGTGATTGCACATCCTGCACATCCACCACACTAGAGGACGCTTTACCATTTCTTAATATTGTTACGTGCTTCATACTGCAAAACATGCACAAAGTAGTGCAGGGTTTTTTGATCCCATGCCCTACTGATTGGCTCCTGAGGCATGAATTTGGCGAATGAGGACTATCATGCAAATGGTTTCCCCCCTCTTCTTCTGTGGTTTAATGGCACATGATTAGAGACTTGGCGTCACAGCCTGTTTATCTGGAGGAACCAGATAAACAGAATTTCTAATATTCAGCAACTGCATATCAATGAGCATCTATTGACATTGTCAAACCCACACTTACACAAACATCTACAGATCCACACCTCTTAGAAAGACAACCGCAGCCGCAGTTTTGGGCGTCTTAGTGTAAATGTGACAGCACCAGATGGCGCAAGACAAGATGAAGCCACAGATGAATTAGTCATGATGTGTCTGAAGTGTCGTCATCTGTTTGTTTGTGTGTTTTTCTCCCTCAGGAATCGTTGAAAACACAGAGCTACTTCTACTTCACCAAAACTCTGTTCAACAACAGCTTCATCCAGCTCAGATGTGAGTCGACCCCCCTGGAGACAGGACACTTCTTCTTCTTCTGACATCAGTATTACTGACCCAGGCAGTTTTGGAAATTGTCTGTGTTAATAACAACTGTGTGTGTGTGTGTGTTTTGGCAGTGGACACCTGTAACTCCTCGTCTGCTGTCAGTTTGAACGTCTCCTGGTATCTGAGGAACTCCCACTGCTCTGACGAGGTCTTCGGCTTAGACGTAAGCCACGCTCTCACTGTACTCTGTCGTGTTCACGTCTGTGCTCACACCTTAAAGGAGAAGTTTCTTTTTTTGTGTTTTTTATTAACAAATGATGTTCTTTTCAGTTTCGGCCCCAGCGGTGCATTCATGTGTTCAGAAACACGTCTGTAACCAATGCCGTCATTGTGTTTTGCAATGTAAGCTGTGAAGGTCTTGAGAGAGCTGACGCCTCATGAGATGCTTTCTGTGTGACACCTCGGTGAGGACGAACCCGTTCATAGGCATCGATCGGGACTAGAGTGTCAGAAATTTTCGAGAGGACTGGGGGTGGTGGAGTGAACAAAAAGACACGAGGGCAGGAGCACAGGAGCGGGAAACATGGGCATGTAACACGCCACATGGACAACAGGGTGTAAAGACAGATGATCCGACAAAGACAACGGGAAAACACTTAATGCACAGGTACATGGGAGTAACGTGACACGGATTATATGACGTGTTTGAAGGTCGGCATCTTCTTGTCACCAGATCTGAACCGCTCTGCGTGCACAACTGTGACATTGGGAGCTGGCACGAACCTGAGCCATCCAGGTTTGTTATTCATAACGTGACCAAGGTCCAAGCTTTGAGCAGAGTCCATCAGGATTGTCCGCTGAGATATGTCCATCTGTTCAGGTGAAGAACTTGCGTGAGCAAACAGGGTTATTCCTGTATACATGGTAACTGTAATCAATTGGGATATCCCGGTAACTTTTGGCTCACCCTCTTGTAGATCTGGCCGTCACGGTACTTTCTAGCGTCTACGGAAGACATGATGTTCATGTCTTTCACCACACTTATGAGGTGGAGGGAGGGGGAGCTGTGACAGCGCCATCTTTGGGAAATGACATGTTTTTTTCTCCACATGCCGAATATGACGCCATCTGGTGGAGAGTAGTGAAAATGTTAAATTCCAAGGCAAAAGGCCAGAGTGACACCCGGATATAATGAAATCAATGTATTATGCTTTAATAGAAGTGAGATCGAAAGTTGCAGTTTGAATGGTGCAATGGTGCATTTTGTTCATGAGTGAGGGAAGGATGGAGCGTGAGATTGACAGGCGGATCGGTGCAGCGGCTGCAGTAACACAGTCGCTGTATCAGTCTGTCGTGGTGAAGAGGGAGCTGAGCCGTAAGGCGAAGCTCTCAATTTACCGGTCAATCTACGTTCCCACCCTCACCTATGGTCATGAGCTTTGGGTCATGACCGAAAGAACGAGATCCCGAATACAAGCGGCCGAAATGAGTTTCCTCCGCAGGGTGGCAGGGCGCTCCCTTAGAGACAGGGTGAGGAGCTCTGTCACCCGGGAGGAGCTCAGAGTAGAGCCGCTGCTCCTCCACATCGAGAGGAGCCAGCTGAGGTGGCTCGGGCATCTGTACCGGATGCCTCCTGGACGCCTCCCTCGGGAGGTGTTTCGGGCACGCCCCACCGGGAGAAGACCCCGAGGAAGACCCAGAACACGCTGGAGTGACTATGTCACCCAGCTGGCCTGGGAACGCCTCGGGATCCTCCCGGAGGAGCTGGAGGAAGTGTCTGGGGAGAGGGAGGTCTGGGTGTCCCTGCTCAGGCTGCTGCCCCCGCGACCCGGCCCCGGATAAGCGGAGGAAAATGGATGGATGGATGGATGGCCGACTAGCTTTTTTGTAGCAGCATTTTAAA
>OMNW01035464.1:9461-24779 GCA_900303245.1 Selene dorsalis | reverse complement strand
ACTGGGACTTTGAGGCTTACAATTGACAATACATATTTAATTATCTATCTTTTAAGAGAGATAGAGCTAAACCAAACAGTCATAACATAATAATCACCTGCCTGGCATTGTGTAGGTTGCTCCCTATGCTTCCAAAACAGCTCTGACACACTGAGGCCTGGACTCCACAAGACCTCTGATGGTTTGCTGTCATATCTGGCACCAAGATGTTAGCAGCAGATCTTGTCCCCTAAGTTGTTCCATGCATGATAGCCTACTTATCCAGCACATCCGACAGATGCACAATTGTATTGGAGACTGGAGCCCAAGTTAACAGCTTGAATTTGAATTTGGTCTCTTTAGGTATGTGGCAGGACCCAAGGTTTCCCAGCAGAATACTGTCCAAAACATCACACTGTCAGCTGGCTTGCTTTCTTCCCATCCTGGTGCCAGCCCTCGCTCAGGTAAGCGACACACACATAACATAAAAGAAAGATCATGCTATGTTCTGCCACTGGTCCATGGTTCTGTGCTGATGCTCATTTGCCCTTTGGAGGCACTCTCGTGGGTGGATAGGGGTCAGCATGGGCACTTGGCCACTTGGCACCATACACAGAAAGCTGTGCTGTACTGTGTGTTGTGAAACCTTTCTATCAGAGCCAGTATCAAATTTTCTTCGCTTCCAATGCACATCAATGAGCTCTGGGTTCCAGTGACCCTGTAATGTCTGTGGTAGGCTCTAACCACCACAGAGCAGGAGGAAGGCCAGTTTTGGAGTTTGGACACAGAGTGATCCTGTCCTCTAGCCATCTCAGTCTGACCCTTGTCAAAGTCACTTGGCCACTTTGCTGCTTCTAACACACACGTCAAACTCAAGGCCCCGGGGGCCAGATCCATCCTGCAATACAATTTTATGTGGCCTGTGAGAAAATTTCATATTTCTATTATTAATGGCCCGCCAGTATAGCGCTCACACTGCTCACACTACAAATCCCACACTACACTGCAACAGCTACCGTACGGTCGTGCCCAAGTAATAGACCCTTTTCACAGTGCCATCACTCTCATGAAGCAGGGTATCGCTACATCCGGTTGGACCCATTTAAAGTGACCGCCAGACAGCGCTCATTATGTGCATGCTAACCTGCAGGTTAACAAGCAGCAACTTCTGCTATAGACTGAATATGGTAATGCTTCGCTGCCAGCCAGTGGTGTAATGGAGGGTGTGCGCAGGAGGGATTACACCACTTAATATCCTGTCAGTTACTAGGCTGCCCACCTATCAGACAAAAAAAGCACTGAAATAATTTGGAGTGTAACGTAATTTCCATTTTCTCCATACTGATATTTCCACCTACTCAGACACCACTACACCACTGCTGTCAGTGCTCGACCAAGTTTATTTACATTTCATGTTCAATGTTTGGTCTGTGTATTAATGTATACTCACTCACCTATTCCAATAATGTTGCTTGGGGAAGCTTCACAGATACTAAATTATACTAAATGGTATGTTGATGTAATTCATCATTTTTGCTTTATTATGACAAGGGAATGAAAATCTACTGAGTTTGTCCTTTTTTATGAAAAGTAGAAGCATGAAATAAAGATGCATTAACTCATTTTTTTTTCTTCTGCAAAATCTGTCATCTGTCATTCAGTTAATAATGCGTATTGGATTAGAGAAAACATTGCTGTCCACAGTGACAGATCGGCATATCTGGGTTCCCATGACTTTTCAGTTGATGCAGAGGCACGCCCCCGTTGTGTGAGGGTGATTAGACGAGATGAAGGGCCGAATAAATGATACTAAACTATCTTCCAGGTACGGCTTGGTGGCCAACAGCTGTGAGATAGAATAGTGGATGTAGCAACAGTTTAATGTTTATATAGCTACTATAGCAACTTAATTAATAAAGGGGCCTTATTGGCAAAACAGACAGCTAATAGATGATCAAAACAACCGTACATTAAATTATCATAATCCTAGCATCTCTGCTAATGTAAGAGCTAAGAAGACCAAAAACTTTCCTTCATAACCAAACAGGTATTGTTCTATGAAGAACTTGTACGAGTCGAGTTTGGAGCCTGGAGTGACGGACAATTTTTGTGCCAGTCTGTGCAAGTCGCCCAAATTAAATGTGGGTAGCTGGACCATGGATAGATCCATGAGCTGGACGAGTATCTCTGTTTGTAATTGCCGCCCACTAAGCTAGTGGAAGTCAGGGACCACTGCTTCGCTCCAACACGGAAGTTGTCTGACGTCATGTAAAAAGGGTCTATAGATCTACAAGCACCAAGCCCTATCTGCTGCTCTGTTGACAACAAATCAGCACATCGTAATCTCACTGATCACACCTCCACTCAGCTCAGGGCCAAACACCAAACGTAAATAAACTTGCAGCCAAGAAAAGATGGCAAGTATCTGGTATGGACACATTGGCACCAGACAGAAAACCAGGCTAAATGTATGTGTTTTGTTCTGTTATTTTTTACAACCTTTTCTGAAATCACAGTACAGTTTTCGTGTCTGGCCCATGACATACTTAGTGTTTTAAATGTTCTGTCTGATTGAGGTTGACACACCTGTTCTAACGCATCAATTTCATGAACTAAATGTCGTTGTCTGCCTGATATATCCCACCCACCTACGGGCATCTTTATAATGAGATAATCACTGTAGTTTAAAATGCCATTTGCAGTGACTCAGTGTCATTTGGCCATTTGTTGTTTACAGTAGAAATGTTAGGAAAGATTTGCACTGCGATGCTTACTTCATCTGCTGCTTTGATTGTAGATCACGTTAGCGTTGTTGCTGTGAGCTGTCTCGCTGCTCCTACACATACGTATAATGTTTCTCTCTAAGATAAAGAGGCGCTAGGTGGCCAGCAATGAGGGTTACCTAAACCTGTTATCTGTCAGCAAGGGGTCGAACACACTGATTTTTTTGTTGTACATTTAACCATTAATCATAGCATTATTAGTTCCTCCGCTGTTTTCAAATACTTAATTACAACCTGCTCCCTGCTGTTGTAATGACCCAGTTTTCCCATTCGACTGATTAGGTTCACCTTAGTCAGTACAACTTCAGACTCCTTCCCTTTGCTGTAATCTCTCCCCCCTGAGGGAGAACAAGACCCTTGGTGATGTGTCGTACTGGTGCAAGTGTTGTGTTGACCTTCTAATGACCTGTCCACAGTGATTCCACCTCCAACAAAAGGGCAGAAGTGGAAATGATTAATTAGAGCCCTGAATGGTGGCTTACTATAGCTTTACTTAAAACAAGGCGGTCATTGTTGCATGATTACACAGACACTCAATGTCAAAGACATAAAAAAACATGGACATAGGGCCGTTTGGTTCAGGAGGTAGGTCCACAAATCAGAAGGTTGTTGGTTGGATTCCTGGCCCCTCCAGTCCACATGTGAAAGATACTGATCCCAAATTGTTGCTGATGGCTCTTCCATGTGGATGTGTATGGATGGGATGTATTGTGTATAAAGGGGCAGTCCACTTAAGGATAGAAATAATGAATGCATCAATGGTGTGCATAGTTAAAGGGAATATATTAACACATATTGTGAAATGTATGTGACATAAATCGAAACAAATGTATTCTATTATGCAGAAAATCTGGATTCATTTTTTCAGCACATTTATTACAGCTGCGGTGTGTTCACTGACATGGACCTGCAGGCAAAATCTGTCCTCTTGTGTGGCCCTCAGGTTCTGCACCTTGACCATGTGACCTTATTGTCTTTCAGCCCCTGAGGCCCAGCTTTCCTCTACAATAAAGGAGACACAGCCAAGGAGTTGTTGTAGTCGGTGAGTTTCTTCAGGTGCCTCGGAGTTCTCTGAGTGCGAAGATATGAAATAAGGTGAGTTTAGGTATTCATTTTCATCATTGTCTGTATGAATGGGAGCTCACCTGGTGGTGTTGGGGGGATTCTCTGTCAGTGTCTCACTAAGGGACCAGAACAGTTGTGTACACAGAGCATTGCTCCATCTTCTCCCATCTATAGCTGCTTTAACCTGCTTCACCTCTTGCACCCATTCCTCAGTCTTGGAGGATTGATTACAGAGCTAGAACTGGGCTCAGACCAAAGGGGTTTTGGGCTGATTTATAGAAGAAATCTAACTGGGTCCTTGGTAGTTACCGCTGTTCAGATCAGATTATCTGGTAATGTGAGGGGTTTGCTGAAGCAGTCCTAAATCTGAGGGAGTCTCTCTTGGACACTGTGTGCTGTTGTCATCATCTCTTATTATTTACTTAGCATTTAATTTCTGGTATTATTGTTGACCCTGTCAAAACAGTCATGCATTGCTCTTGGTGGTACATACAAAAAGGTGATGGAAGTAGTTGTAAAAGCTGAAGGAAGAAACTGATTCATGTAGTTTGGATGTACATGTTTGATTGTTGGTTTCGGAGGTAACTCTGAGCACCTTGCCAATCTGAAGCATCTTCCACGGCTCTGTTGCAAAGCTTTAAATTTAAATGAAAGTCAGTGAGACTCTGGTGCGTGTGTTTCTCCAACTGGGGGAAAAAGCCATTCTGTGAGAATAAGATGTAGAACGGTTTAAAATCAGGAAGCAGATGACAAAAACAAGCATATTTATCTGAAATGAGACAAATTGTGATGGAATACATCAATCTGTAAAAGCTGTAAGCTTGGTTAGTTAAACTCTGAGTACATTTAGATGTTTTCAGCTAATTGCTGGCTTGTACATATATTTCCCTAAAAGCAGTCATTGGTATTTTGAAATGTGCATCTCACCCCTGAGAGAAGGAGTGAAAGAAAATCACAACACACATTCGACACTGACGCACACAAAACTGATTCAGCTTAGTTTGTCGACAGAGATTTTCTCCCAAACACAATCCAATTTTTCCTGCTGCGTCTGTTTTGTGTGTGTTGATAAAGAGGGCTGAAAATATCTCTTTCATTGTTATGGCAATTCAAATAGCAGAACAACACACAAACAGACAATGTCATGCACCCACATAGGGGCATGTGGGTGAGTGTGTGTTCCAGTGAATTAAGAAACAAACACCTGCAAGTGCACATGCCTGCAGATTACCATGCACTCTCACCCCAAAGTGCACATGCAATGTACACTTGGACACACTTCTTTTCTCTCACATGTGTGTAATAAATAAATTGCACACTGGCATCCACCCAAGTGAAAGCACATATGCATACACCCACATTAAAACACACACATGCGAACACACACCAACAACAGTTGCGGCGCTAAAGCCATTCTTCTCGGCTCCAAACTGATATTAACCTGCATTATCGGTGCTCAGTGCGTTTCATTTGTGACAGCGTGCAGGGTGAGCGGGAGGGAGAGTGAGGCAAGCAATCATCCCGATTAGTAGAACAGTGGCTTCACAAGGTGCTTGACACCTGCAGGGCGACATGAGGAGCAGAGCGGGTAGACAGAGGGGAGTCCTGTCTTGTCTAGAGTTTCTCTCTGACACGACGAGTTCTAAAATATTCCCAGCCAGACATGAAGGCAGGAAGAAGAAACGTGGGCGGGCGGGGGCTCATTTCACAGTGATGCCATGATGTTTCACCACCTGGTGTGGGAAGAGAGAAAAGGCGAGGAGAATTGGGGAAAGAGGTGAGTGGAAAGGGACAGGCAGAAGATGCAGAAAAGGATTTCTTACTTTTTTTTTTAATGATTTTCCTTTTTGACACCCCCTTCAACCTGATCTCATCACACATCAGTTTTGTTCAGAGCAACAAAACAGGTCAGGATGCACACACTGACACACTCACCCACAGATGCAGCACAACTTGTCATGCTGTGACGTAAATCTGCTAATCATAACATAACTAATCCAGGGGAACAAAGCGGGTCAGGACACACACACACACACGCACACAGTGTAAAAACAGTGCTTACACACACCAGAGAATCAACACAATTCAACACATTGAAAGTATTGACTGTTGTTGCACCATGCGTGAGATTGTATATAACCTATATATACAGATAAATCACAGTACTTTTATCCATATTTTTCTCATTTTCGAACGCAGCTTTTACACTTCCTGCAAGGAATTAATCACTGCAGGTATCATTTTAAGTTATTACTAAGAAGTCTCAGTATTTGGAAGAAACCGAAGGAATATAAATATCTAAAATGGCACCAGGTTATTTCCAAATGTTTGGGCACACTAGTGACCTGCAGTAGAAAGCAAACATATTATTAAAGAGAGATTTGTGCTGTGATTGTTACTTATAATGTTTTCGTAAAATATAGTTAACACAGCACAGTCAACCACTGTGACTCTGGACATTTTTTGTGGTACCAAAAGTAGTTGTAGTATATTGTATTATAACACTACTTACTAATATTCATAGATAATAAAATCCCTACTGGTTACGATGATGACATTTCTGACTGCACCTGATGATGGTAAGTGATGACACTTGTGTGGCTACAGTAGTTTGTGTTTCACACCTACTAACACTGGTACCTCTCCATCCATCATGTAACTGACTGAAATTACAGCAACAATAACTACAGTCCTTTTTTCCTTCCAGCTCTCGTATTTTTGTGAAAAATATGTGAGTCAGAGCAGAGGTCCTCTGCGTCCTGGCCTGTACTGGGCTCCAGAAAGAGGACAGATTAATTAATTTTCTTTTTAATTAGTTAAATACAACATTTGGGTGTTAATAGGTTATTTAGGGCCGTAGTAAGTCGTCATGCAGCCAGTAACTCTCAACTATTTATTTTCTGTTTTTCATTTGGTTGCACTGCGTCTCTGTCCTCTGCTCCCTTAGGCCAGGTAGGGCTGCAATCAGTACTCCCTTGCCACACATGCACACACACACACACACACACACACACACACACACACACACACACAAACACACAGCACAAAGAAGAGCAGAGCTGCAACTTTTATTGAGCGTTGTGCAATAAAAAAGTAAAAGGACAATAACAACTTTATCAAACCACCTGTCCGACAAGCAACAACAAGCCATCTCACCCCCACACCTTTCCAAAACTGGTCTGGGGTGGAAAAAAAAGGTGCCTGCTGAATAAGAGAAAATCAGACTTCCCAGGTCTACTGACCTGTACCTGTATGGAACTGTATTTGTGCCAGGTTTGTAGAGCAAAATACTGCAACACAAGTTTAAGCTTGGGCCAAGAAAAATGCTTCTGTCCTTCAGAGGTACAAGAAGTTATTTGCATGTTTGTCTGTGTGTACACATTTTTGCCTTGGTATCACAGCATCTCTGTTATGGACCGTTTTATATCACATTTGAAGCATGACTGCATTTTCAATGAGTTGTAGATGTGAGGGCCACTTGGCTAACTCCAAATCAAATAGTCTTTCAGATCAGGAAGAGGATGTAAGTAGTCTGAGAAGTGTGTGAATGGCCACTGTGAGCCAGCATAACACAACAACATGTGGGCACTTAATGCATCCTTGATTACAGAACTACTTGATGACCCTTCAGGCACCCTGAGTAGTCATGACTTGCTTGGAGTGAAGTCTCCAGAGGTTTCTGGTTGCATGCAGCTCAGAAGCTCTTGCCTGCGGGAATGAGGCAGTGAAATGTGTCATCTGGTTTTTAGCATCATTTTTATTCATGTTATTACAGTTTTTCATCAGCCAGTGTTGCTAATGAAGTTATGAAGGCTAGCAGTCAACCTGGACTGAGCTTCACCCCTGGAAATTCACTACAGACCAGTGTCTCTCAAAGTCTTTCAGACCAAGGCTTTCACCATTTCAAGTAAAACTCATGGACCTACTGTCACAACATCCAAACATCCTCAAATCAATGGGGCTGACTATTTTAATAGTATTGTGATGAGTGTAGGAGGAATGTAAGCCGGAGATTGAGTCACCCACCTGCATCAAGTTGAAGGTTTCATCTGTTTATCTTTTAAGTCACTCAGTGTTAAATGGATAGTTCAACATTTTGGCAAATTCACCTTTTGCCATAATCCCTATAGTCATAGGGGTAGGTTCATTACCTTTAATTATCGGTGCATGTTGTTTTGAGATCCGCAGGGCAGAGACATGAGCTGCTCAGCGAACACAATGGAGGTGGACGGTACAAGGTCCCCTGTCCCTCAAAACTCATCAAATACACAATCCAACCACTTCACAACGCTATTGTGGACAAGCTGTGACCTGCACATTCACCACGCTATGAAATAATAATGTAACATTACAAGACAAAGTTGTTTTCAAGGCAAATGAATAGCCGGAACTACAGTCCAGACACAGCTGCTGGGTGGAGTGATTTCAAAAGCGCAAGTATTTGTTTCATGTGTCATAATGTTACATAATAACGCATCATTATTTCATAGCGTGGCAAATGTGCTGTCCCCACAACTTGTCCATGAGAGTGTTTTGGAGCTGTTGGATTGTGTATTTGATGAGTTTGATGAGGGACAGGGGACCTGTACTGCAGCTCATGTCTCTGCCCCGCGGATATTTACCAAAATGTTGAACTATCCCTTTAAGACAAGTCTTTGATTTTGTCTGTAGTCCATGATGTGAGATAGTCAGTAGGTTTCTGATTTATTTGACAGGACAGTGAAGAGAGACGGACAAGCAGGGAGAGACTGGGGGAATGACACAGAGTAAAGATCATCTCAGCTGGGGTTAGGGACCAACCAGCGATCGACTGCTTTAGGGCAGACTATAGGACGTGCTCAAACCACTCAACCACCGAGCACCCCAAAATGGGATAGAAAATGGTTAGTCATGTTTGAATTTATATATAATATAACATACATTACTTACTACTGGGCATCATTAGCAGACAGTTCTAGAAATACTTAGACCACGATAAATACATTTCCTTGCCCTGGGGGTGTTTCAGAAAGCCTACTACAGGCAAAGATGAAGGAAGATGAAGACAGAACTGCATAGACCATATGTAGTATAAATTAGAGATGAACTGACACTGAGAAGCAGAAGGACCTTTTGGAAGAGCAACAGTTTTTTCTAACAAAGTGCACATGGCATATTTACACCTCAAAATGTCCAAAGAAAATACATTTTCATAATGTGCCAATTTGCAGTTCCTCAGACAAGAAGAAAATAAAACAATGCTGATTGTTGAGGATGGTTGACCCAAGCACACAGGTAGTATGGAGGAATTATATGTACCACCTTCACACTGAAAAACTGTATTATTTTTAAGTCCTGTTTTATTATTGTAACCATAAAGTATTACATATTGATAGAATATATCAGGAATATAAATCAATGGGTTTTTGGAGGTAAATTTTCCAAAACTGCCAACCTCCATCCCTCCAGAACCTTCCCCACTCTGTGAGGGGACAGCAGCTGCAGCTGCATCTTATTCAGTAGCGTTCTGGCTGATGGATGCTCCTGCTCCTGTCACCAAACTCTTCATTTTATTGCTGGCTTTCCATCTTCCACCACTAAATCTCTCTCTCTCTGCGTTGGGCTGCAGTTCTCGAGAGGCCAGACCTAGTGTTCACCAAATTGGTTATGTCCTTCCAAGTTAACTTCCTCTGGCCTTGGTGACTTGTTTGCAGTGCCATATATTGGCTCTCAGTGATTCTGCACTTCCTGCACAAAATTGACAGCACTGCTCTACACACTGCCACACTTATTTTACAGCAGAGGGGAAGAGGCAGTTTATTATTATTGTTTATTATGAACAATCACAGATATTTCAAGTGAGGAAATGCTGACTTTTCAAAGCTTATGTAATAGCATGGTCTGCCTTGTCCCAAAATCTGAAAGACCAATGTAAGTACGTTCAATACAGACACCAACATCTCACCCCTCCTTCAAAACACATCACTGATTCAGTGTCTCTTTAGCCCTTTAGCTGTGAAAACTGCTATTTATATTCTTTGACATAAAGAAGTATTAGGTCTTACAAGTCTAACTCATCATGATTTAAAATACAAATTGAAATTGTGCCAGTCTGCAGTAGTAGCCTATTATTACAGTCAAAGTTAGGGAGTCCTGATCATTTTGAATCTTAACCTTTGATTCATTACAAAAACAGATAGCTCCATTGTCTTATGTTTGTTAAATATGCTTATATTACACCATAATAATAAATGGACGTGTGATAATTTGTACAACATTTAAACTCCATATCTGATCTGTGTCAGCATCACACACAGCATCATGTTACTATAAGATTATAGATAATTTGAGAAGATTTTTTCAATTTTTATTTAGGGCCCTTGTTAATGTTGCTGAAATTTTGCTGGTTAAAGTGGAACTATGCAAGTCCAGTCACTTTTCCTCTGTTTTGTTAACCCTCCTCCCGGCCATGTGCATTTGTTTTCAACAAAGCCAGTGAGAGAGCAATCCATGGAGCGGTGGATAATGTTATTTATCATATATGTTTTATGATGTGTATAATTGTGTAGTTTTATCTGTCATAAACAAGAGATTACGGGTTACGGGATGCATTCGTGTTGTGGTGCTCAGAGGCAACAGCTGGTCGGAGGCTCTGATGTTGCAAGCTTGGTTTTTGGCCAAGAGACACTACAGTATGTGGAAGACAGATCATCACAATTACTCCAAAGCCTTTTAATTTAGGGAAAATTCATGCATAGTTCGTCTTTTGGTTTCAGCATGTGTGATCCAAAAACAGACAGTTTTCAATTTCAAGACAGTTTGCCACATGTACAATGAAGGACTTAGAGTGCACAGACAACATACTATATGTAAGAATGTACCATCAGGTGTTGTAGAGGGCTATGGCTGAGAAGACTGTCAATAACATAAATCCCTGAAAATTGCTGATACACCTACACAGATTAGAGACTATTTTCATTCATTTGAGCCGTTTTACAAGCAACATAATAGTGATGCAGTGTTTACTGGGTGTTGTTCTGAATACTGGTGTCTGGCAGGAGCAGTGCACTACTGTGATGGTTTTAAAGTTTCTAACCATGGTGTGTTTGGAATCACAAACTGAGGAAAACTACAGCAGAGAAGCCAATAAGAGAAAACACACTACTGGCCATCTGTTTGATTGATGAGGATGTAGCAGAGAAATGCCACAGCAACAAGCACTTAAAATACAAAATGGAGACAAAATGACCAAAACTGGAAAGTCTCATGGATTTCTCCCCGTTATAGTGTAGGAGTGGAGTCAGTAAAAGACGAGTTCTGTTTCGTTGTTGGTTGTCCCACTTTGAAACACAATGCTTTGTCACAGAGTGTTGATTTTCCCTCCAATTAAAGTCAGTGAAAAATGTGATATCTGTTGCTTTCTGTCCTCCTTATTTCCTCTCCTCACTCTTCCCTCCTCTCAGTTCTCTCCAACTTTCTCTTCCTCTTGTCCTCCTCCTCCAAACTAATTATCTCTGTCTATCGGAGGCTCACAGATTGGTCGACTATGCTGAGAGTGTGAAAATAAAATAAGGAAAAAGCAAGGCTACACGCTGAACGGGTAGAGGGAGGAGGACAGGTCCTCAGAAACAGAGGAGTAAAGAGGAGAAGTCAGAAAAGTGACAGTTAAAATAAATGAGACAGATCGTGAAGCCACATGCAGCTGGCTTCTGCACATCTCAACTCCTCCTCCCTGTCTCCAATGTGATAATTATGTCTGTCTGTGCACCTCTGTATCCACTCATTTTCTTTCCTTCCTTCACTCCCGCTCCTTCACCAATCTACTTAACAATGATTATCTATATCTTAACCTGTCGTTCCTGGTTCATCCCTCTCAAACTTGTTCTGTCTTTGCTCTTGTGCTGCTCTTCCTCCGTGTCTGTAGCCGTACTTTTTTCTTCGTTTAGTGAAATACAAAGAACAAGACACGCTGTGCTCTTTGTCCTAGATACAGTAATAAAATTTTAATCCAATGCGTTTGTTTAAGTACAGATTCAGGTGTAAGAAGGATGTCATCAAAATGTATTCTCCACCCCAAGGGTTGCTAACCATGCCACACAAACTGCTGAATTCATAGACTACAGCTTCTTGTTGGACTTACCGTACAGTAAATGTACGATGAGGCAATACGGAGTCTTGAGAATCTGTGAAGAAACGAGGGAACTGTGTTTAGAAATGACTGGTGTGTTTACCTATGTTTACTCTGGAACATACAATCCATAATACATGTGTTTCTCCAGAAATACTGAGGCAGGAGGTGTCATGTTTCTGGGTTGTCTGTCTGTTCTGATCTGATCTGGTGCAAATGCTCACAAAAAAAACCAAATATGAACTGATTTGATTTTGGTCAGAGGTCAAATTTAGCGTTACTTCATGTTTTTCTGATCGCAGTAGAGGTTTGAAGGGAATTTTATCACATTTGGCATAAACATCCACTTTGACTCAAAGATGAACGGATTAGAATTTGGTCCTTGAGCTTTGACCTCTTGACCCTAACTCGAGAATTCCAATCACAGTTTTCACAACATACTATGAGTGTACACCTGACTGGTTAGCGGAGGCACCCACGAGATGGTAATTTGTGTCTTTGAAAATAATAAGCTGTTACTTCATGTCGTACTCCTCTTGTGAAGTCACGTAAGAAACGAAAAGGCAGTCTTGCTGTGTTTAACCCTCTTATAAGGCCTCATTCACCATGAATTCATCCACATTTTATTGTCCCCTGAGGTGACTATTTGAAATGAAAATTATGAGCCATTCAATTGTTGACCTTTATCTACACAGAAGTAGCATCAGAGTGCCTCCAGCACATCTACAGCTACCAGTTGTGGCTGTAAGGAGAGTTTCAGCACATAACAACTACATGTTTTAATGAAGCTACAAGTGGCACTTTGTGCAGAACTACTCTCATTAGAATTAATGACAGGCTTATGAACTGTGATGACATAGAAAGTGTTATTATGCTGAGCCTGTTTTAGACCTTTTTTGGCTGCAGTTGATTCATGCCTTATGGTGTGTTTGTTTCATTGTTCATTGGTTCATTTGCACAAGTGTACAACTGAAGTATGGCGTATGTTCAGGACAGTGCAGAGTGTCTCCACTGAGTTTAATCCCAGTCACTAAAGACAATTTAAATTACTGCTGATTTCCTGTCCCTGAATGATGGTGGCCATGTTTTTGACTGATCTCGCCCATTTACAATAGACTATGTTTGTAGATGTAGTTGACATGTTACTGTATGTTACTGTATTTCACATTATGCAAATTGGTTAAGGCGTATATTGTATTGCAGAGTTATGCCAAATTTGAAGTTGATAAGACTCACAGCATGGGGCAGACAGCCTGGCCGCAAAAGCTTTTACTCTTTTTCCCATTAGTTTCAGCACCACCATCAGGTCAATTCAATTCACATTTCTGTGAAGCATTTGAACATCATCTCCAGTTTCAATGTCTATGGCTTGTTCCAGCTTCCAGGAGACTGAGCATCAGCATGGGGCCGGCAGCCAGCGGTGAACAGACCATAGCCATATGGTTTTAATAGGTATATGAAACACCTTGTATGGTGACTCAAATAATTTAATAATTTTTGAAACAACAAGGCTTGAATTTTGAAACTTACTTGCATGTTGATGATTATGAGATTGTAAAGCTGCTTAAGGTCCAGCTGTAGCAGACTGTGATTGCAGCAGACAGCTCCAGCTGTGAGTGTGTGTAATCATGTGAGTGTGAAGCGAGGCACCGGTGAAGAAGAGGAGCTGTACGCTCAGTGAGCCTTCTTTGGAGGAGGGAAGCTTATTAAGTCAAACTCTCAATCCTGTTTTGTCTGAAATCTTCCCCCGAAGTGCTGGTGGGTGTGTGAATGATACTATTACCTCCGGTTTTCCTCTTTAGATTTAATCTCCTGTCTGGACTTGTTGCATTTGGTTTTTGATTTGTGATTTGCATTTCAATCAATATTCTATTATTTTATCTGAGCCTAATAATACGAAAGGGAAGAAGGTAGTTGCTATGGCAGCAGGGATAAAAAGGCAAGATTTTCAACTTGAGGTTTGGACTGATTTTATGAGTCAAGATGTCATTGTAGGGTACATTTAATTATTTATAATGCATTCTGCCATATTGTGAGATTCATCTTGAAGATAAAACATTATGAGGTCACAGAGTCGCTGTGGTTTATCTCCATGCTGATACAATAGTTTGGCACGGTTAGTGATAAAGCTGAAGCTTGAAAACTAGCTGTGGTGTTAACAAATGAGAAATAGTTGTTTGGGCCTGAACAGGGCTGTTTAGGAGTTAAGATGTTCTGGAGCAAAGTCAAGATCATCCAGGACCAAGGTCAGGATGTGACCCCCAAATTTCCTTGGTTAGTGCTCATGGTGATGATAACCTTGGATATTAGCCACTTTCAAAACCTCTGAGAAGAGAAGAGAAGCTTTTGCTGCCGTTACATAGCCAGACTTAGAGCTCTAGAGGAAACATTTTGAGCTCAGAATCAAACTTTATTCCATTACTCGCCAAGAGGGGGAAGCAGCCATTTTGTTTTGCTTGTATTTAAGTGATGTTAGCATGCTGACCACTGGTCAGGATGTCTCGTCATTTTCCAATACTGAGTCATGGTAATGACAAGTGAGGAGCCCCGTTTGACTTAGGAGATTCATCATATCCTTCTGTCTTGTAAGCATTAGCTCTTGACTGCACTGATAAGTAAACAGCTGTTCATACTAACATTATGTAGCAACTGCAAAACTTACAAATCGCGCCTTTTGGCTTGAATCACTGCTTGTATTTTGCTCCAGCTACACTATCACATCCATGCAATTCTATTGTGAATTTCAGTACAGTGAGATGTTTTATTATCAGACTCTTTTAATGCTGTTTTTATTTGGCCATTACATTCTCGCAGGCAATGGACATGGACCAAAGGCAAAACCTAGTGAGTTCTTCTTTTTTTTCTTTAGTGTAATCTCAGCTACCTTTACCAGTGACATTTAAATCAAATTTAATACTGTGTTTAATCTTAAACCTGTAGCAGGAGTTCATGAAGGTCAAAGAACAGTACAATGGAGAGATGAAGACCTTTAATATTTAGAGTAGTTACGTAACAACTCGGCCCTCCACATTGCATAGGAAATATGACAGCTGTGTGGCACACTCCCCAGGTGCTGAGGGAGACGCTATCTGCTGCGTTATTGTTGAGATGTGAGGAAGCAGCTGCTTGAACCCACAGTCAAAGCCTGTATTTCTACTGTATCACTCCATTTATAGCAACAATAGAGTGCGTGGGTGGTGAGGAGATACCATAGCCTAACACAGGCATGGGCAAACTATTCCTCGAAGGGCCGTGTGGCTGCAGGTTTTTGTTCCAACCAACCAAGAACACACAGTTTGACCAATCAACTGTCTGAAGACTGAGATCAGTTGATTAAATGAGTCAGGTCTGGTGTGCTGCCGCTTGGTTGGAAAGAAAACCTGC
>OMNW01035463.1:20705-31177 GCA_900303245.1 Selene dorsalis | reverse complement strand
TACCACAATTTATCCGTTATCACTGACATCTGGAAATGAACAAATTATGGTTTGATTTTGTCACATAATATCATTAAATAAATGACAACCAAATGAGATGAGAGGAGAAATAATTAGCTATGGATAATAATGGGAAGGAAAAGATTAATAATCAAAACAAGTGAACGATAGGGGCAGCTCTCCTTGGCATAAAGTACCATTTCAACAGCCTGTTGAGTCTTTGTGGGGCGGCAGTGGACCTGGCCTCAGGCTGGCTGCAGTAGTGCCGGCTCAGCTCTGCACTGTGATTGACACTTGCAGTACTGTACTTGTCAGCGGATCCCAGATCGCTGAACATTACTCCCACCTCACCAAAATAGTCCCTGATGCTGGTGTGGCTTCTGGTGCTATATTTATCCCAAGATGCTTTTGTGGTGTGCCGAGCTCCCTGAAGGCTTGTGTGTCTCCTTATGAATGTATTATGATTTACATTTAATGAGGTTTTATTATTAGCGCCAGACAGCAGCAAAAAGGCTTTCAGAGGTCAAGCTGACCTTTCAGGGTCAGTGAAAATCCACTGAAATATGACAGAATGAGAGTGAGGAAGTCTTGTGTTTTTTTCTCCCTCAGTCAAGGAAAACTGATTTGATCACTCAGGTGGTGCAACAGTGAGACTGGTGTGTGTTAGAAATCTGCTTTAGATCTAATATTTTTTGTCATGTTTCCATTGACCTTTGTAGGCTGACATTCTCCAAACTAAACACACTGCACACGAAATGGCTCCTGCCCAGAAATGGATAACAGATAAATACACATGGATGTAAATGTTTCCTCCATATTCACTTAGTGTATCAAAATAGAAAGGACTGTCCATTAGTGAGAGGTAGTTGGAAAATATCCAGATATCAAGCTGTGAAATCCCATCCCATACACCGAGGCTGTAGGTTTAACTTTACACGCAGTTAAGTGGGTTGAGTTACTCCGGAGAAATTATATCAGGCACATTACTGCAGATACACATTCTGAACACCACAGTCCAAAGACAACTCTGCATGTTTTATATTTGGAGGACAGATATGAAATCATTTTCATATTTCATTTGTAAAAAGAGAAGAAACTGCTGTAAAAAAGTTTTAACACATGAAGTCACTAACAATGATGTGACATGATAAACAAATGTAATTAAATTAACTTATTTATTTAATATCTTTTTTATGTTATTTAGTTTCTTTACTTTTTCTGGTTATTGATTAATTAAATATGAAATGATTTCTTTTATATATATATTTATATCTGTGAAGAGAAATCACCAGTAAACCTATGAAAATATCTAACATACAGTAAGTAGTCTCCTGAGAAAGACTGAGTGAAAAAGGCTCTGAAAAGTTATAATATAATTTAATCCAGTCTATTAATAAGAATGTACGAGACAATCTGTCACTTAGCTAACACCCCTGTTGCATATCTGCATATATTACATTTTATCCTCAAAAGTATCGTCCTCAGTTGCTTGGATAGCATCAAGCCTTAGTCACCTCAATCACTTGCCCTTTAAAAGTTTATTTTAGCCTGCTTAAATGCCAGAAGGGTGGGGTTTGCAACAAAATATAGGGCAATGCAAAAATGTCTTAATCACAGTAAAACTAAAGTACCATACTCAAAGATCTGTGCTTTCATAAAATGTTGATCATGTTCATGCATATAATAACTGCTTAGGAGATATTTCATATACTTAGCAATTTACCACTTACGAAGCTACAAAACTCTGAGCATGCTTTACTGAGCCCCACCCATCTGCAACTCCAATCAAATTAAAAGAAATGCCCAGATTTATCTGCACAACAAACTGCAAGACAGTCTGTTAAGTCAAACTATTTATGCCAGTAAAAGCAGCTGCTCAAGATCTCTGACACCAGTGTGTGTGTGTGTGTGTGTGTGCATGCGCGCATGCATGCGTGTGTGTGTACGTGTGTGCACGTGTACTTTTTACCCAGCAAACACACAGAGCCCACCCACAAACCACTTCCTCAATGCAGTCGGGCCGTGAATGTGCAACTGCCATTGGTAGAACTGACTGTCAGTCATGAGGTTCAAGTTTCATACAGATTTAGAAAGTGCATAAGCAGCGCTCTGAAAAGGAGGCTTTTATGGTAGTGAAATGACTGAGTGAGACGACTTTGTCAAAAAGTTGTAAATATCAGTGTAAAATGCTGTTGAGCACATAAGACCCACTCATACTGAACTAACAAATCAGAGGCATGTCTCCATGTATGTGACAGTGTCTTTGTTTTACAGCTTGTAGCCCAGGTCCTGGATGAGTTTGATGATGAGGATATCGGAGTCGGTCTCATTGATGCAAAGCACGACAAGGTCGTCGCAAAGAAGTTAGGTAAATACAGCCGCAGACACTTGAAACACATCAGACCTGTATTACATGATCAGCCACTTGGCAAATCATCTGAAATCACTAATATTCTGAATGCACTGGTCTAAAAAGAGATAGCTCTGTTTATGTCCCCTGTCCTTCCAGGTGACAAATATAAAACAACAATGAACATGACCTTTTTACTTGCATCAAAACACTTAATGTCTTCTCCATTTCCTCAGGCCTTGAGGAGTCCGACAGCATCTTTGTCTTCACTGACGACGAGGTCATAGAATATGATGGAGAGCTTGCAGCAGACACTCTTGTGGAGTTCATCTATGATGTTCGTGAGGATATAATCTCCTAGTTAATAGCCTGCCTTATTTAAGCCAAAAAAGACTTAAGAAAAAGACCATTTGTTTTCTATGGAGATGACCCACTGAATCTTACTGTGGCTTTATCCTTTCTCTGTCACCTCCATCTCTATTGTCTGCCCCTTCTCTCCTCCATGTTCCTCATTTTCTTTCATAGGTTCTTGATGACCCAGTGGAAATTATTGACAGCAGTATGGAGCTGAAAGGCTTTAAACACATCAAAGAGGACATCAAACTGGTGGGCTACTTTAAGAGTCACAAGTCAGAACGTAAGAATCTGTACTGTGATGGTATGATGACCTGTTGCAATCTCTTTTTTACAGTTGCTTTTCAAAACAATTGCTCATAATTGCACCAAACAAATGCAACAGCGATCAGGCTCATACAGCTCAATTTAACCTTCAGTTGCTGTTTTGATCTTTAAGCAGATTTAAATGAGCATGCAGAGCAACAGTAATGATGAGAACAACAAGTCTACATTCTTAGATATTTCATACAGGGGGTGATCTATTGAAACAACTTGATGGATGTCTGTACAATTTCAGATTTTGAGGCATTTGATGATGCTGCAGAGGAGTTCCACCCTCACATCAAGTTCTATGCCACATTCAACCCTAAGGTGAGTGATCATGCTGTATTATCTGACTAAAACATCACACGTGGCATCAACAACATGTAGTGTGGCCCTAATCCTCTTCCATATTTATTGGATGTGTTTAAAACATACACCTAGCAATATAGTCTTTAGTACATTAAACTGCCAAGTAAGTGGATTTTGAAAGATCTTAAAATGCAGCACATACATGTTTTTTTTGTTGCTGTTGTTGTTCTTGTTTTGCTTTGTTTTGTTATCCAGTGTAGAAGAGACTTTGACTGAGTTTAATAAATGTAATTTGAGCATATGTGTTGAATTAAACCACTGATGTTTTAACAGGACGTTATTGTCACAGTTTAAGTGATACATTTAATCCTAATAAGTTTAACGGTCAAATAAAGTTGTACAAAGTGCACATTAATTAATACTGATGATGGTTAATGCAAAAAGAGCTCCTAAAAGCCATTAAAAGAGCTCTTTAAAATTTTGCTATTGCTACATAGCCAAATTAACATAAACACCTGTTTGCTTGTCAGTCTAGAAGAAACACTGGATGTTAAGCAACAAACTTCATTCCTTTACTCACCTAGACCTGTTTCAAGAGGTGTAAATCAACCCTCTTGTTTTGTTTCTTTCTATTTTTTTCTTTTTCTAAAGTTAGCATTGATAACAAGTCACTGAAGCCTCCGGGCTGCACTTAAGAAGGACCTATTGTAACCTCTTGTCTTGTAAACACAACAGTTGCTGAAGCTCTTAGATAGCTGTTAATGACAATGCTGGCTAGGTAAAATGGCAAAACCTACAAATAGCTCTTTGATGTCATGGTTCAGAGGATGGACGTTTTATTCACAAACTAACTAACTTGTATTGTCATATACCAAAAACTTCCTCCCACCTCTTCATATCCTTTGGTGGTTGGTTACAGGTGGCCAAGGCTCTGGATCTGAAGCTTAATGAGGTTGACTTCTATGAACCCTTCATGGATGATCCAGTGGTCATCCCTGGAAAGCCTTACACTGAGGATGAGCTGGTGAAATTCATTGAACATAATGACA
The DNA here is from genome assembly GCA_900303245.1 of Selene dorsalis. Lineage (NCBI taxonomy): Eukaryota > Metazoa > Chordata > Actinopteri > Carangiformes > Carangidae > Selene > Selene dorsalis. The sequence goes on along the minus strand of OMNW01035463.1, from coordinate 26,809 downwards.
GGTAAATCCCATTGCTGTAACGACAGGAAAAGAAGCTGGTCCTTCCAGTACTAACAGCTCCATGCCTAAAATCTACTTGATCTCTTCTTCTTTTCAAGACCAACCCTGAGGAAGCTGCAGCCCCACAACATGTACGAGATCTGGGTAAGAGACTGCCACCCCCTCACAGGAATGGAAATGTTGGGATATTCTTCTGTGAAAAACTTCAAATTGATTATAGCTCCAGGACAAGTTATGAATTTCCTGAAATTGTGCACAAGTTGTTTATAATTTTTTCCTTTCTTTCTGCAGGAGGACGATGTTGATGGTGAACACATCATTGCTTTTGCAGAGGAGTCTGACCCAGGTAAAGGAACCCTAAACTGAATATGAACCCACTAATGACAGAAACACCAGTCACCACCTGCTGATGCCCTGGAGATGCCACCCCATAATAGTTTTCCTTCAGTTTCTCTGTGGTCTTCTTCTCCACAGACGGTTTTGAGTTCCTGGAGATCCTGAAAGACGTGGCTGAAGATAACACTGACAACCCCGACCTCAGCATTGTCTGGATTGACCCTGATGACTTCCCTCTGGTAACAATACAAAGCAGTGAAAATGATTAGTATATACAAAAGTGTGATTGAGAGAGTTGTACTCAACCGAACTGCGATGAAGTGATGAATCTGTGAGAGCTGGAGGTTCACTAAAATATATTTTTCATGTGCACTGACTCTGACAACACTGATTCCTGCATTTGTCTTTATTCCCCTGCAGCTGGTGCCACACTGGGAGAAGATCTTTGATATTGACCTGTCCTCTCCTCAGATTGGTGTGGTTGATGCTGATGATGTGAGTAATACCTCTGCCATTTTATTCATATTTTCGGGCATTTGTGGCTTTTTAACCACAAATAACAGACATCTGTTCCTGTCCAGTCCTAATGCAATTAGTTGAATCAGTCACAGTAGGAATAGCTACCAAATTAAGCACAAGTCTTTCACAATACTGTTAATGGCTTGTGTATTATGTGTAAGGTACAGAAATGAGGAAAAGAAGGAAAAATAGTTGCCCATTCTTCAAACGTGGTTCTGTAGTGAGATTGTTGGCCAGTTTGGTTCAGTTTGTCCCCTCTCTGGCTCTGCAGGCTGACAGTGTGTGGATGGACATGGACGACGATGAGGACCTGCCCTCTGCAGATGAGCTGGAGGACTGGCTTGAAGATGTTCTGTCAGGTGAAATCGATCCTGATGATGATGATGATGATGATGATGATGACGATGATGATGATGACGACGATGACGACGACGATGATGATGATGACGACGACGATGACGACGATGATGACGATGATGACGATGACGACGATGATGATGATGATGACGATGATGATGATGACGACGATGACGACGACGACGATGATGACGACGACGATGACGATGATGATGACGACGATGATGACGACGATGATGACGATGACGACGATGATGATGACGATGATGATGATGACGATTATTAAATCATTAAGTCATGATTTTTTCTCTAAGTCTGACCAATGCCGTTTCAAGAGTCAACATCATTAACTCTCTCAAAACATCTTTTGTAACTCACTGTTATGTTGAACTCATCAGTTCATTTTGATATCTCATCTTTTCATCATCCTCTATCTGTATCTCACCAGAACAAGATTCCATTATTCATTTATCCACCTCCCACTTCATATTCACTTCTGCTCCATGTAACAAAGTACTCCATAAGATCCCACAGTATCTTTATTCCCACATGTAACACTGTCTGGTACAATAAAAAAAAGAAATTCTTTCAAAACCTTCAACTGCTATTGATTTTTATATTATTAAAGTTTTTATTTTCCAAAGTACTGGAGGGGTTGCAATGTTGTATGCATTATGTCTGAGTCCATCTGTGGAGTCTGTTGCAGTTCGAATGTGTTTTATTTATGTTCACATATCTTTTTTGTTTGCCCCAGTTTCGAAACAGGTGAAGTCAGATCCAAGGGTGCTAGCAGGCTTTTCTGACAGGTCTTTAGTATCACCAGCCTTCTCTGTGAAATCAATGTAATGTTGTACACTGAAAGTGCTGTACATCATATGGATGTTTTCTATGATGATGAATTCTATTCATCATCTGAATATTCTATTTTTGTAACAAGAGAAATTTAACTTACTGTGAAGTCTTAAATAAATGACAGCTTGGACAGAAACTCCACCACTGTATAGTTTCTTGCTGGTGTGTGTGCATGTGTGAATTCTGAGCCAAAACTATATTATTTTACAATGATTTTGAAGCCATAATAATCTGACAGTATGGGACAGAAAGTTAAACATAGAAAAGTCCCAAAGCTAGTAGATCACCATGTCTTTGGTGCTCTCTTGTGGTAGCACACACACATTGGCACACAACAGCTCAAGGTAATTTTCTACCAATTTTGTTTGGTGTACATATCCATTTTTAAAAGATATGCCCTTCACATGCACAGACAACCATGACAACATCGTTCTTCTCTGACTTTCAATAATTAGGCTACATCATGTTTAATAAACATCTATCACAGTTTGTTTTCCTAAACCGTCTGTGCTTCCCTCAAAACTGTCAAGACAAAACTCAACAGCCAAACCTCTGACTCTTCAAGCAAAAATCAAACAATTATGACAAAACAGTATTATCTGTGAAGGAGTGCTTCCGCGACTCAGAAATACTTTCCTAGAGGTGCTCTTTGGATGGGACTATTATGAGATAGTAAAAAAGAATCTCCAAGTCTTTTAATCCTATGGCTTGGTCATGTTTAACCTTTAGAAAATCCTACGTGTTTCGGCAGGGAGTAAAGCTTAAACATGACCAAGCCATAGGAATAAAAGACTTGGAGATTCTTTTTCACTATCTCAGTCTTATCTGTGCTCAAAATCTCTCTTTTCAGATTGCCAATCAAGTCAATCAAACACATCCTAACCCTATTACACATTACACTAAAAAATGGTTCCTCTTACACTAAAAAATGGTTCCTCTTTTTTATTCCTTATAACAGTAAAGACATTTTATGCTCTCCCAACATATCAACAGCAATGAATGTCTGAATGCATAACTTGGATGCAGTAAAACTTAGGTTTGGCAAAAGTAGTGATTTGTTCAGCCTCTGGATCAGGCCCTTGCATTTCATCCACATCACAGGCTATGTTCTCCCTAGTCAGGCAAGTGGGGAAAAACCCTCTGGTGTGCTGGATCCAGCCCTGGCAGGACTCCATATGTACATCACTACAGGTTTTCAGGGTTGTAAGTCATACAGGTTCAACTGCCATGTAGAGAAAAATTCTTGAGTTGGGTAAAGGAAAGTGAAGTATGATGGAAGGAAAAAATTCATGAAAGTTGGGTTGTTGTTGAACCACTTGTGTACCAGGATAGCACAATGAAAACTGACATGATCCCAAATGAACAGATCTGTCTTGAAACTGCTGCTCAGGGGCAAACAAAACATCTCAAGACAATCCAGAAATGTAGCTGGTAGTAATACGGCCCCAAGGTGGCATGGCATCCCATGATTGCTAATGGCTGCACAAATGGTGACATTGCGACCATGGAGGTCAGGGACTTGAACACTGTGATACACTTGTGTTGCATCAGCTTGAGTCTTAAATGACTCAAAATTGATCACACTTGTGGCTTATGATGTGAGGAAACCCATATGAGCCAGTTCAGAGAGCACTGGATTGAAACAACCTGAGAGGCAAAGGAAAAGGAAGAAGAGGTAGAGGAAGAGGAGTGGAGAAAAATCAAGGAAGACAAAGAACAGAGTCATAGTGTCCACCATAATCCAGAGATCCAGTGCAGACAGGTAATTGCTTTTTTTGTCAATCAGTGTTCACAGGATGACTATAACAGATGTCTCAGTACATCACTCTGCCTACAGTATTGTATTGTAAAAGAGGCTTGTGGAAAATCACTGTTTGTCGGCCTAGTGGCCTACTGCATGGACAGTTTGGTACATGCATTTTTTTTGTAGAATTGCAAATCTGCCATATGCAGGTGGGAGGACTGTTCTTTCCAAGAGACCATCATTGTTGACACACCATTACCATACCACAATACCATTTTTTTGTCCTTTCAAAATGCATCTAGCCTACTGTAAACAATAAACGTTATTTCTGCAGCTTCATGTCCTGAGCATTGCTTTTTTTTTTCTTTCTTTTTTTAATCTAGTGTGTAATGACAGTTGGACGTGTTTTGAGGTGTTTGGTTTTGCAGGAAGAGTCACAGCTTTGGTAAATGTCGTTTGAACATTTTGTGCTTATAGTGTTGAGGAAAGTGTGGATGTGCAGACGTGTTTTTTTTTGTTTTTTATTTTTTTAGCAATTGGAAAACATTAACACGAATTCTGTCGATTCGTCTCATGGGTTGGCTCCATCCCCCCAGTTTGGTCACGTGACCAGCCCCCCAGCCTTTGCCGCGCCTGCGCCACTGAGAGACACGCCCCTTCTCTGTGCGAGCCATGTGGCTGTGACTAGTAAATAAGAGATCTGCACTCATTTTGAACATTCACCGTGTCGTGATTTTTATTTTTTTTTATTTTTTTACGTAAATTCTGGATTCTGCACAGTCAGAGAACCGATCATGTCCGCGTGCGTCGTCACCCTCCAGTCGCAGGTGGAGTCGGTGCTGGGGGCGCTGGTCAAGGCGGCCACGGTGGAGTTGACCAAACTGTTCGAGAGCAGATACCAAGCCTCGACTGTGGATGTGGGCCTGCGTGAAGTAAAAAGTGAGAATGACACATTTGAGGAAGCAGACAGTGCAGTGATCGCGGACACTAAACGCAGCATCGGAGTGCAAGTGGACGACGGTGTTTATCCGATGTGGGAGCTCTCGGGTATGTGATTTCGGACCTTTAAACGCTACGACTTCCTGTTTACGTCCACGGTTAGAGTGCAGGGACAGATGCACGAGGAGCGTGCAGACTAGCTGCTTGAAATGCATGCAATAAAAACACAGAAACGTGCACACATTTAACGCGATGTGTTTGTGTTTGCTGTGTATTTTAGTTGTACTTCTTGCACACTCTGGTGCACCCCTGTGGTTCCCCATTTCAAACCTAGTGCAAAGGAATGTGTGCATTAACCCCTCCCCCCTCTTGTCCACAGGTCCCCCTCTTCTTTCAGATGGTGATTGTCTTCGGGAGTGCAAGGGGGGGTTGGCGGTGGTGGAGGAGTGTCTCATTCCACCAGAAATCCTCCTGGCTGAGGATAATGGCCCTATTGACCCCGAGTGGTCTCCTCTGAAGGATCAGGTCAGTGAGAATTTACAAGGCTATAGATCAGCTCTGAATGACAAGAACCAGGCCAGAGTGAAACTGTGGGCAGCTCTGTGACTGAGACAGCAGGTCATGACAGCCTGGCCTGTTCTTCTGACAGTGTTTTGTGTTATCTTTTTTTTTTCAAGGTTATGTTGCCCCAGGCACTGATTAGTTGTCCTAACATGCTCCACTGAATGTGTATGTGTTGTGTCTCGTCTTTCATCAGGTTTTAGCAGAAGCTATGGACATGGTGGAGATGAGCATCCTTGACACAGAGCGTCCTTCTGATAGTGATGCCCAAACAGAAGTTGTTTTGCATGGTAGGAAAAAAGATCACAGCACGAAAACACAGCATGAAAACCAAAGAATGAAACAAACTGACAAATTAGAGGCTTGAGAGATGTTGCACAACCAGTCTGACTTGTTCTTTTATTGATGGACGGTATGCATTACTGAGTATAGATGAAAAAATACTGACTACGCCTAGTTTGAACCACACTTTTATACCGCAATGAAGTTATAAAGAAATTTTGAGAGTGCCACAAGGGTCGCTTCATGGTGTCATAGTTACAGGATCTCTGTCAGCATGGGAATCAAACCCACAACCTTAAGGTCAAGAGTTATAAGCAAATCAGACACATGATCATCTCTCTCCCTGACATTAAGGAGCTGTCCACTTGTCTGTGTGTGTGTAAGTAGATTATAAACACCAAAAACGTCTTAGATGTTCCTAATAATAATCTGATTGAAAACCCCTGTCTGTCAGCCTGCCCTCAGAGGTTGCCATGGTGAGTTTTACCTGCTTAGTCTTTACTGAGTGACATTC
>OMNW01035462.1:4094-14186 GCA_900303245.1 Selene dorsalis | reverse complement strand
CACACTCCCCCCACCCAAACCTTTTCTCCCTCTCCCTGCCGGAGGAGCCAGGCTGGCTGAGACAGAGGGAGCCAAAAACCTCAGTAGGGTGCTGGGGGAAGGTGGAGAAGGAGAGGTGGGGAGAAAATTGGGAGAGGAGATAAGTCAACTTCACAGCCAGTGACATAAATCACATCAAGACATGACAGTAGGACACTGACCAGGACCACTGATAAAACCCAGCAGGGAGGGAGAGAGAGGGAAAGACAGACAGAGAGAGGGAGAGAGAGCAAAGTAAAAGGCAGAGCAGGAGAAGGAGGAGGAGGAGGAGGAGGAGGGGGAGAGGCCCTTTCAGGTTATTATTACCCCAACAAACTCCCAATCTCCAGTTATCAGTGGTCACTAATGAGCGAGCTCATATGGGTTTCGCAGAGAGTGGGTGGCATTGTTTAATACAGCTGTCTGCTTCTGCTGCCCCCCATTGTAACAAGAGGGCTGGCTGTGTTATTGTGATGGGGGTGGGGGGAAACCTCATGAGCTCATATTCTGGGAAGAAAGATCATCTGTGATGTGATGAGACGGTCTGAGGGAACGGGTGTTGATTGATGCAGATGCCTTGTGTAATTGGGTTGGACAAGTGAAGGTGCTTCTACAGCAGTTTGATGAGTTATCTGAGCTCACATGTTTGGCACACTTCATTTTCAGAAAAGCCCTTTGTCAGGTTCCAGTAAGTAAGCTGAAACCAATTCACACATGTTTGTGAAATACCCTATATCAAGACTGTGATGTAGCAACTGCTTGTAGAGCAAGTTAGTGAACCACATGTGGGAACAAGCTAAAGGCTAACATGACACGTGGATGATACGCCAGCACTTACCAGTTAACACTTTCTATCTCTGAATTTTCCTGTGTTCTATTTTTAATGAAGTTGTCTATCAATGAAGAGTTAAAGCTCATAAGATAGCTACCTACTTGTTAATTGCTCACTAAATGTTTTGTAGCTAGATCAAGCTTAGTTGCTAACAGGAAAATGAGTTGACACAGGGTTGTTAAGTTGATCAAAAGACATATTTGCACCATTTACATTCGTCTCTTTCCTCTTTGAGAAAGGAGAATAGTCTACTGAAATTAAGTTAAACCTCATCAATACAGCTTGTATTGGCCTAATTGGTGCAAATTCCTCATCAGAGTTGAACTCAACTCAAAAATATTGTATGCTGATCGTTCATGTCCTCTGAATGAAAACATTTGCTGATGCAATGCCACGATTGGGAGGACAACATCGTTGTGCCTTCCAAAACGTAACATGTTGGTTAAAAACTTCTGGGGACATTCATCTTCATTTCATGTCTCCAGTGGAAACACCAGCGTCTTTTGTTTCTGTTTCAGCTTTCCTTCCATCGATGTTTGCGTGCTAGCCTTGACCCATCTTGTCACATTTCCACAGTGATCCAATCTTCCCCAAAGCCACTGGTCACATAGCGTATTTTAACCTTTTGTATTACTAAGACAACAATGGCTGACGTCGCCAAACCACAATCTCTACCACCAGTAAGTAATCACATTGAGACATAATGTTGACTGTTAGTTGATCCATCCATTTACCTACCAGTCTATAATAATATCACATGATTTCCTCCTTCCCTCCTGTCATAATAACTGAAGTGTCACCAGGCTCTTAACCACATTAAAGGGTTGGACTAGACTAAGCCTAAACCTATATCAGACCATATGATGACTGAACCAAATGTTTATTTTGTGATCAATAACTCTGGCTAAATCTATCGACAACTCCAGAAAGTTTGATCAAACCTCAAGAATTCCTTTCAGATTCTCTCAAGACATTCATCAAACAGACAAACATTGTTCCACTGTGCCTACGAGGATTTTCTCCCCTCAGCTTCTGTTCTCTCACTCATGGGCACAGTGAAAGAATGGGGATTTGTAAACTGTTTGACGTCTCTACATTTATGCAGCAGGGCTTAAATTAACTGTTTATCCAAACGGCTAATTTGTTACAAAAGTAAAACATCTCTCTGTATACCAAAATGTCCTCCTTGGTTGCACAAGGCCTGTACATCACCGCGACAGCCACTAAAAGCCAAGCACAGTGTGACAATTAGAAATGGACAGTCCATCATTCGGAGGCCTTGTGCCTCATACGTGCAGACAACAATTTCACAGTTTAGGTTTCCAAATCTCTGGCACATTTCCGCCAAGAAGAGAAAAGATAGAAATCTTAGACCTGAAAGAAATAACAAAATACCAAATCTTTACTTGGTATTTCAGACTTTCAACTCTAAGTCTCATAATTCTTTTGGATTTGTTGTGGAAATTTCTTCATCTTTTTAAGGATACAACAGACCTCAGTCTAGAGAACCTCTCAACCTCTCAACCTCTGGTATTCTGTAGTGAGTCACAAACCTGTATCTAAACAATCAAAGCACATCTAAGTGTGTTTTTACATTTTCAACAGCTGTAGCTGTAATTAGTAAATGTTAATTCATCTGTTATTTGTTTCAACTCAGTTATGTTGATGGTTGATAATTTCAAGGCTCCCTCAAAATCAATTTTCACTGCCGACTGCAACATAAAACACTGAATTTTGGTAAAAAGAAAAAAAAAGAAGAATGTGCCTTAAGGTGTTCCTTATTTCAGTTTATGTTTTGCTCAGGCACATATTCCTGAATAAAAGTGCAGTTTTGGGGGGGTCAGAGACCATAGGTTGGTAGCCTGCTTTCCTCACAATACTGCATGGGTTTGGGCACACAAATGAGAACATTTGGGCCTCCAGACAGTGAGGCATTAATTGGCCTCCTGATGTATTAAGCACAGGCATAGACAATTTTGTCCATCAACACTAAGAATGCAACTAAGTCAGAAAATGTGGGTTCTTTAATAAAAAGTTAAGCTCCTGCAGAGTGGCCAAGATACGTGTAATCATACATGTCTCTTTATTGAATGTCATTCATTGTCTCCTCGATCAGCTTCTTTTCTCATCAATAGTAATGATCTATAAAATTCTGCCTCTAACTTCAACAGTATCATTCAAAGAGCAGATGACATCTGGACTCATCAACTCTTCAACAAGTTGTCTTCATCTCTACTGTCCTCTGAAGAATACAGAAGACAGACAAAGAGGATATACGGCAGCTTTGTTATTTGTTATTTATAGTGTCAGCTCGGGACAATCCTGAGCCAGACTAAGGCTAAACTGGTTCATGACATCAAAGTTCAAGAATTCATGATCCTCTACTACACTGTAAACCCACAACCCCTCGTAGACCTTATCAGAGAGCTGTGATGTAAAGCTGAGCTCCGACCACTAAAACCCTCACAGTGGGACATGAAAAGCAGGAATGAGCATGCTGTGTTTGCCAGACAAGCTGCTTAAGAAGGAAACTAACTGGCTCCTACCCACCAAACACTTTCACCAAGTTCAAACCTGGAGCTGCTGGCTCGCACAGCGCTGCACGTCAGACATCAAACACTCAGTGGGTGATTTAGTGGGTGAAGAGAAAAAGGTAATTCCAGGAGTGAAATATAAAGGTGTATGTATTAAAGATACAGAGAAGGACGGACAGATGAATGTGTGTGTGTGTGTGTGTGTGTGTGTGTGTGCGCGCGTGCGTGTGTGTGTGTGATGTATTTGGGGCTGCGTCCCCCTGGGCAGTGGGGCCTGCTGCCTGTCAGGGTGAGTGGCCTTATCTTCCCCAAACATTTACTTAACCCTTTGTCTTACAGGGCCCAGGACAATGAGACAGGCGTGAGGAATCCCAGCATGCACACACGCGCACACACACACACACACACACACACACTGTTCTCTCCACCCAGCCTTACACACATTCTGGTCATACTTCATCCAGTCATTTACATTAATACCAACCAGTCATCACGTACTGTATCAGTATTAACTGAACTACAGTCACACTCACACTCACACTCACACTCACTCAGGAAAACAATTTCCTTGTGTTTTTTCTTCACTATAAAACAATTGATCTCAGCTATGACAGTTCAGTTTCTTGTGTATAATCATAATTTTGAATGAATTAAAACAGCAAGATGAAAATGTACTGGTTTGACAACATGAGAATAAAAGAGGGGCCTGACTTGAGCGACATGATTAATGAAAAAGGACATGAAGGGTCGCTGAAAGACTTGATGAGCATGGAAATGATGTGAATGATTGGCACAGCTTGAAAAGGTCAACACCTTAAACAACTCTTCACCACAATCATCTGGTGGGCCCAAGTTTTTTATTTTTTTATTTTTTTATGGCCATTTTAATTTTGTTTTTCAGGCAAGGGATTTATGGAGAGAGTAGGGGAGTGACTGACTTCTGGCACATGGTCCAGACGGCTGGCAGTCGACCCAGGGACTCACTGGGTAGGGCTGAACAGTTAAACAAAATATTGTTGATATCCCAAAATGGCCAAGTGCAATACCCAATTTGCAGGACCTACAAGGATCATAGTGCTACAGAGAGTAGACAGGTCAAATTCTCCAATATACTGGAACAAGTTGGTTTGGTCCAAACCCAGCAACAAAACATCATCCTCATTTTTCATACATATTTTGATATGTGAAAATGACCAGTCAGCCCCCCGTGATACACACCTTAGCTATTTAGTCAGATTGGGTACTTGAAAGTCAGTTGGCTGAAGCTACATGAGGGAAAAGTGAAGTATCTTCTCTACATCCAATAATAGCCAGGTCAGTGTCATTAAAACAGAAGCATGTGACAAACTCAGAAGGTCCCAAGTTGGAAATGAATGTGTGCTGAGCTGAACTGCCTGTATTCGCCATTATAAGAACCCTGACCTGACGTGTCTTCCTCTTTTCTTTCTCATTAGTGAAGTCAAAGCTTTTTCAGCCATGTCACCCAGTTGAAGACTGTAAGACGCTGTTTGCCATAATTAGGCCGTTCCTCTGATTGCCCCGCCGTCTCCCGTTCTGGCAGAGCTGGCTGCAACTATTTATTCCTTCTTTTTGTAGGAGCGTCCTGTCTTTGCTGCTGTAAAGACGGTTATCTGTACGTTTAGCTGATGTATGAGAAGAATGTGGCAATCAGCCTTTGTTTCTGTGTCAGCTTAGAGGATCACTGGCTTCAAAACCTGTGTGTGTATGTGTTCATGTGTGCACTGTCTGCATTGGTTTCCTGGTATAAAAAAGATTTAGTAGAAGAAGAGACAGAAGAAGAAGGGAAAGGAGGAGGAGTGAGTAACGAAGCGAAACTCGTGTTGGTTGCTCTGAGTTCATTTATGATCTTTGCCACGTCTTCACCACTGAGCAGCTCATCATCCTCTGTGACCCTGACTGTGTGTGTGTGTGGGTACGAGTCCTGCTGTAAATGCAGAGGTTTACGCTACGCTGTGCTGTTACTGATCACTGCTGTTACTGTATAGCGAACAAATAACTGTGCAACTGCTGGGTTTTGAGAAGATTCACTACAGGTGTCACTGGAAAGCAGGAGACAAACGGAGCTTCTTCACTGTACTGAACACTGTCTTCACTGTGAGACTGATTTCTCTACCAGCCTTGACGTTAAAAGCACTGACACAGCCCAGGGTACGTAGACATGCAGTTAGACCATGACTACGTTTTTGTTTTAAAACACATTTCTTTTGCTCCATCTCTCTGTCCACACACAGTCCTGAAAACTGAAACTTTTGGAAAGACTGCTGGTCCTGTTCAGGTCAACAACTCTGGGTGAAGAAAGAAACCCATGCAAACGATGATACTAATGCCCACTGATCGCTATCTGATTGGGTCTCTGGTTTGATCGTCTGGACTTGGATCAATTTCTGTTTTTCAACACTTTTTGAATTGATGTAGCCTTAGTTGCAGAATGAAAATCCCTGAAGAGAGATTCTGAAATCTTAATTGTAGCCAAGCACAACACATTTGATACAGTATATCAAAATGCACGGCACATGGTGAGGTTAGTTCAAGAATGGACATGTGCCCTTGTCGACTTTTTAAAATAAGGTGTCGACAAATTATTTATATGGAAAAAGATTACAATATTATTATAAAAACTTAAATGAGAGACACAACATGAGTTTGTATTTATTTTTCCAATAGTGGACAGTTTTTCTGAATGTGAACTTGGTTCGTAAAGGCCTGAACTCTGCAACATGAATTTTATTTCCTCTTCTTACCTCCCAGACGTCATGGCCAACACTGTTGTCATTTTTCAGGTTTGCACACACCCCCGACCCCCAACCCCCGACCATTAGATTTTTATTTTTTTTTAAAATGTGAGACTGAAGACCCACTAAAGGATTTCTCTGAACTCTTGATCCCAGATGGAGCATTAGTGCGCTGAGAAAAGGAACAGAGGCACAAAGAAAAAACACAAAATCCAGCATAAAATACTCTCCAACTAATCAAATAAATCACAGTTAAAATCGTGTTACAAAGGAGAAGGTGGATCTATTCCATTGTCTTTTTGCTTCTCAGACAATGACTTCAAATACAGAAAAAAAAACACTGACAACATGCAAATGTTGTAGCAGCTCTGAGTCACTGTGTAGCATCAGTCCAAATTCAAACTGTCTCCCTCTCCCTCCCTGCGCAACCCAAGGGCTCGACTTGGCTAAACCCTCCGCAGCCAGTCAGTCTTTGGCCTGTGCATTCTTTCCCCCGCGAAAATCAATGAAATAAATAGGGTGCATCTCCATGCAGGAAACAGAGGGGAGGCTGCTCGGCGGGTTATCCAGAGTGCACATTCAGAAGCTCAGACAGAAACAGATGAGCCAGAAAGACAGATGAAGGCATAGACTGAGAAGCTAGGGCGAAAAGGGAGAGACGGAGGAAACGAGGGAGCCGACAACAGGCGGGGGAGAGAGACAGAGAGAGTGAAACAGATGAAGGGAAAAGGAATGGAGAGGGAAAGACCAGGGGATGAACTTAAAAAAGACAAAAGGGAGGCTCACTTTGGTGCAAAGTGGGGAAAATGGAGATCAGAAGACAAGCAAATCTAGACAGAGAAACAGAGGCGTGTGCAGTGTGAGAGCAAGTCAGAAGATGAAACCAGTGAAGTGACACAGAGAAAAACGAGAGGGGGCAGACGGAAAGAAAGAAAAGAACAGGGAACAGAGGGGTTGAAGGGAGAGATAATGCAGAGGGATGAGAGAGAACTCCACATGCAGTGCTTTTTTACGATGGCTATAATGATCATTATTTAGTGCAGTGCTTAGGTGCAGGGGCGGCGGCAGCAGGGATGACTTCACCAACTGGAGCTTCATCAGAAGATCAAACGCTGCGCCTGTCGGGGCCGCTGGCAGCTCAGCACGCAGCTTAACTCCACTGATGTATCTTCAAAGTGGAGGACGGAGCAGAGAATGTACACAAGGTAATACCACGGCCCTGTGTATTCTGCAGCAGACCAAGACTAAAGGCTGTGCTCTATGAAAACAAAAACTACAGTGATTACAGCTAAGAGTCCACAGCTCTGCGAGGCTGCACATGGCAATCCATCCTCCACCAGTCTTACTGAAGCTTCTTCACTTGGCTACCATGGGGCTTAAAGCCTTTGTCATAATCTCTCTTCCATAAGACATTCATAATGCTAATTCTCTTTCTATTGTCAAATCCCTCTTTAAAACACACCTGTGCAATCTCACCTAATAAAGGAATTAAAAAACAGAAGAATGAGTCTCGAAACACACCTATGCTTACTTCCTCACTGAGAAGATCAAAAATTGTTAATGGAGGGAGTCTGAAGTTTAGTTTGGTTTGCTTATTTATTATTGTGACTAACTCCAATTTCTACCTTGCCTGTGTCTTATGTGATGATACTGCTGACTATGACTATGTTTGCTGGAGGTGTTAACCCTAACCGTGTTTTATAAAGAAGGGCTCTGAAATGCTGTTATAGATAAAAGGCATGATCTATTTCTGGTCTGGATCAAAGTGATGGCCCAACAGACTTCTACAGACGAACTGAAAACTGACTCATGGTCTTTAGATGTGTCAGGCTTCAGTCTTTTCAGAGTCGTCCAGCGTCTGGTCAGCATTAACCTCACCAAGCACAGACCTCAGGATGCAAAAGTCTCCCTCTCCACAGCTCGCCAAGCGTGACCTAAGTATTTTGTACCATCCCAGCAGTCTGCATCAGCATTGCAAAATGCAACTGTTGGTTCGGGCTAAATTTGGACTGAAAACGTGATTTCTTGACACTGTGTTGTTGTCAGATAAGATTTATTTTTACCAGCAGCTTTACCAGTGAAGTCATGAATAAAAAAGGACTGCAGAGAGAAAACATCTACTTCCCTTGACTAGTTGGTCTGCCCCGTACCAGTGAGGTGGCTTCGACTGGTGCAGAGAGAGCAGCAGCGAGACTGGACTCGGCCCATAGGTGTGAATGTGAGGTTGTCTGCCCTGCGATAGACTGATGAGCTGACAAGGGTGTATCCCGCTCTCGCCCGGTGTCAGCAAAGAACCCCACCCTGGTGCACCCTGCACGGATAAGCAAATAGATATTGGACCGGTAGAGCCTTTGTAAAATTTCTTGGCTTTGTTATATCACTTATCTCTGAATTTATTTGTTCCTTTATTCATTTCTTTGAAGAGCTGTCTGCGTTGCTTAGACACACAATAAACACACTGAGGAAGGTGGTGAGGATGGTGGTGAGAAAATGACCTTTTCCTTTAAGATTTACAGTCGTGTTTTAGGTTTAGACAAAATTATTCTATCATAACTATACAATGAAATCCTGAACATGCTCTCAGATGCTCAGCCTGGACTTTGTCATTTTGAATTTAACATTTTTGCATGACAGAGGCGTTTTCTTAGATGAATCTTTACATGCACACACATTTACCAGCTGAGAGCTACTGTCAGACATAGGAAAAACATAGTCTAGTTTCATTGTGGGTCAAGTGATAATGTAATGAGCCAAGATGTAGAGGTTCACTTCTGGTTCACAACATGGAGAGGCTTTGATTGCCAAGATGTTTTCATGTCTTTAATCTTAATCTTTAATCTTTTTTTTTTCTTGCATATCTGCACATCACTGATTCAGGACACGTAACATCTGACACAGAGGGTGAAGTTTTATTCCAAAATTAGATTTGGTGTACTCCTTAAAATCTTCATGACAGTTTTGCTTACACTGTTTTTTTTTGTTTTTTTTTGGTGGGAGAAAATTTAGTAGCTTGTTTCACAATATTATGAATTAAAACCCAGTTTAAAGTGTTGTAGATTTAAATCATCGAAGTGTCTGGAGTCTCTGTGTTGGTCTGCCTGTCAGGCACGAGTCCATCTCTGATGAGTCAGTGACCTGTAGGCCAAACAGGAGGTGATAATATGTGTGTGTGTGACTGCATCCTAGAGTGTGTGTGTGTATGTGTGTGTATTTGTTAAAAATACCAGCAGATCCTTGGAGCCTCTGTGCCGGCCACTGCTGACGCCACCCTGACATCGACTCTGAGGTGGTGCTCTGAGAACATCGATGACGCCCACTCTAGAGGGCTGTACCTGGCACACATCACTCTGCACCTCTCTCTCTCTTTCCCACACACACACACACACGCACACTTAACTTTTTTATTTATCAGTTTTTCTGTCCTTTGTCCCATGTATTCCCCCATTCTTCAAATTTTACTCCCAACATTTTTCTTGTTGAACATTTTCCAAAATATTCCTTTTAGGTTTTGGAGAGGCTGTTTGGATAAACTCCCTCTGTCCATGCTCTTGTTCTTGTTTTATCATTGCACACTAAAAAACCAGCCTTGTGTAGGGTAAGAAAGGAAAGGTGGGGAATAAGCATCTAATAAAATGACCAGTCTAGATACCTCATCAGGATACAGATAACATACTGAGTGTGTGTACCCAGTGTAGGCTACTTATTATGAAGTATGTTCTGTAGGAAAGACAGAAGTATTTTACATTATATATTTTAAATTGTAAATACTTTATGAAAATAACTCAACAATATAATAAAACTGCATCCATGGTATCATCCAATACCAATACTACAGCTGTTTTGACCTGTTATTTTTATAGATTTATATCTTCAGTAGAAACAAAAGAGCAGCACAGACTGTGTGGGGATGTGTTGATAGTAAGACAAACCTACAATAACACCAGACCTATCATTT
>OMNW01035461.1:18563-35638 GCA_900303245.1 Selene dorsalis | reverse complement strand
CTCCTCATCTTTCTCCACTCCCCCTCCACCTCCTTCTCTACTCCTTCCCTTCCTCCCATGATTTTTTATTCTTCCCGCTTCCCCTCTCTCCTCCTTCTTCTTCTCCTCTGCTCGTTCCTTTTCTTCAGATTCTTCGCCTGATGATTGTTCGCTATGTCCCTGCCTTCCATTTTTCTTTTTTTTTTTTGACTTTAAGAGGGTCCAAGTATACTAAAACACTCAACTGAATGCAGCCTCTCTCATTTGGCCCCTGTCACACCTCCTCCCCTTCCTCCCTCCCCCCGCCTCCTTCTTTCGCTTTTCTCTGTTTGCCTTCAGAAGCTGCCGACCAGAAGACAGCGTTCACCTGCTGCCTGACACTGCATAAACCAGCTGCTACTGTACCCCAGCACACACACACACAGTCCTGTTGGGTTATTGTCAGTGAGTGTGGACAAGGAATTGAAAGCAGGCTGGCTGACAATGGCAGAAAAAAAGTCCCTGCGGTCTGTGATGGCTTCTGATGCTGCTGTTGTTTTGTTGCTTTCGAGTATGTGTGTGTGTGTGTGTGTGCACTGAGCAGCAGCATGTATACACTCTGTACATACAGAGTTCAGAGCACAGGTTGTTGACCTGGTTTTATCCACATGGAGGAACACGAGTTTAACATTAACCAGTGGAGATGAGGCTCAGGCCTGTGTGTGGGGGAGCAGGCAGGTCATCAGCACATCATTGTTGTCATCTCATCTAAATAATACACTGTTGTCCTTCTCTTTTTCTCTTTGTTTCAGCTCACATATTCATTATTACAACTTGTATCTGATTTCCATCATTTCATTATGTGTACAAAACATCAGGACCTATTACCTGTAACCTCTCCGCATCAAACCTCACACATCTGTTCAGAAAACTCCCAATAAGGGCAGTTCACTGGCAGCTCACCTCATATCACATACATAGCTCATACAACATACAAACACATGGTGTGTGTCAGTGCAACAGTCAGGGCTCAGAAAAGGGTAACCAAGAAATAATAAAGAAATTACAATAATAATAACACTAACCTTCTCTCCGTTATTAACGTAATGTTGTCGAGCTCATCAATGCTCAGAATCACGGTAATGCTTCATGTCATTGGTCGCCTGTCAGTGACATGCCCTCTCTGATCACCTGTCAGTGTGTGTTCACTGACACTTTTTACACCTCTGTGGTTCTCAGCTCCACATCTGAAGGAAGGATTTTAGTGAGTGGACGTCTGGATGTGAAGTTCTTGAGTAAATGTTGGACAGCTCAGCTCTCTGCTGCTGGAGACGTCCTGTCCTGGGACCACAGAAGAGCCTCGCTCACTCTCTGATGCTTCAGAGAAACTATTCTAACAAAGGTCACCCTTTAAAACTGTTTTTAACTCATCACCAACTTCACTTCTTCGTATTAATTTGACTGTTCTCTGTTGTTTGCTGTTTTCTTGCCATGTTTTATGAAGGCATTAATGTATCTCTATATTAAAACATTGTATTTCTTTACAACTGGGTCATAAAACATGTTTTGCCCATTACATCATAATTATTAAAGGAGAAGTTCTGTTTTTTACAACCTGGACCTTATTTCTAGCATAAAATACGTTCATTTACTCACCAGAACAACTTTGGTGTAACTTGGAGTCCTTCAGAAGATATTTAGATCCACTCGCATTAACGTATATCCATATAACGGGAGTTGTTGGGGCAATGATGCAGCGTCTAAATAAGACATTATCTGCCACGAAACACTGACCTACAACCTCGATGACGGCACTTTCGTGCCACTGCTGAAGTCGTAGGTCAGTGAAAAGTCGTGTAAAAAACCCAGGTGACAACAACAACACAACTCTGAGCCGCTCCGAGCTCACGGGGGAATAGTGCTGGTGATTCATAACAACATATTGGTGAAATGAAGGAGTTTCACAGCAGATAATGTCTTATTTAGATGCTGCATCGTTGCCCCAGCAACTCCCATTATATGGATATACGTAGATCACGAGTGGATCTAAATATCTTCTGAAGGACTCCAAGTTACACCAAAGTTGTTCAGGTGAGTAAATGAACGTATTTTATGCAAGAAATAAGGTCCAGGTTGTAAAAAACGGAACTTCTACTTTAATCAATGTGTCAGTGTCACGGTTCATAAAAGAGGGGAGGCAGCTCTAGTGAGACAGTAAACTAGGATTTCTTCTTATCCCTCCATCCATGGGTGAGGGCAGGTACAACCTGGACAGGTCATCAGTCTGTCACATGCTGACATAAAGAAACAAACACACATTTAGAGTCTCAAATCAACCTGGTCAGTGTGCCCACAGACACAGAGAGAATATTCAGAGCCCACCCAGAACGACCCGGGGCCCAGCAACTAAAGCCAGAACTGTCTAGCTTCTAACCACAACACTGCCGTGACCCCCATTATTAGTCTTTAAAAGAAGCTTTTACTTCAGTGTAACCATTGACAGCAGCGCCCTCAAGTGGCTTGTTGCTGGAATCGTTTAAAGCAACAGTTTTATCCTCCGTCATTCAGATCATATTTTATAAAAGCTCAACAGCAGATGTCAGTGTTTCATCATCAACCTCCGTTTCATATCCACACAACCACACCCACTCCCCATCTCCAGCATCTTCAGTTTCCCACCACCATCAGCGTCCAGACTTCCTCCATGATGACATCACACTGTGGTCCAAAAACTTAACGTCTCACGTTTCCTAGTTTTGCACACAACATAGAAACTTTAACTCAAATCCAGTCTGAAGCTAAGAGGAGGTTCTCCATGCGCCTGGATCTATCCTCCAGTGGGTTGATGGTGTGTGTCAGTCTGAGCTGCCTCGTGTTCATCTCTACACATTTCAAACCTTATTGAAGCAGTAAAAACCAACAAGAACATTTCTGTAGTCTGACACCACATCAGTGTACAGATGTTATGATCGAAATTTTAATATAGGACTCCTGTGGGCTGAAAAACCTACAAACTGTTTGTCTTTATTTGTACTGTCCACTCTGCTTCTCAAGATGTTTCTTTATTAGTCCCACACAGAAAGCTCAGACATCTGTAACAGTTCTTTTCATTTTCTAAACTCCTCTGGTGTTTTTGTCTCAGTCTTCATTTGCAAACTGAAACACAGTGTAAGAAGACAACAGTCAAGTCCAGGCTCCTGTGGAGTTCAGAATCTATATCTGTAGGACCCGTTTGATTTTGAAAACTCCGGAGTTTCTATTTGCCACACCTGCTGTTCAGGTGCAGAGCCATGAACGACCTGTTTGCACCTGCTCAGACGTGCTCAGTGTACGTGCTGGCTCAGGTGTGTTTGTGTTTTTAGGCATGTTAGTCTGAACAGAGATCATTTTCATTTTAAAACTTTTTTTTTTCACATGAAACCATTGTAGTGTGAACATAGACTTAACGTACACTCCACTCCACACACACAGGTTGTGTTCAAAACCTTTTTTTTTATCCTTGTTTCGTTACATTTTAAAAAATACAACACACTCTGTTGTCTACAGTCTTTGGTTCTTCAAACTCTCTGATCACTTCAATAAACCCACTGTCACAGTCACACAGATAAACTCTGTCATGTCCTCCTCCTGGTCTGGACTCTTACTGCAGATCCATCAGTCAGGACTGTGCCCACCCTCCCACTAACACAACGTGTCTCTGCCTCACACCTCAGTCCCTGGAGGCCACCACAGAGAAGCACCTGCTGCCTGAGGGGAGCTCAGCTCATCTTCCTCCTTCTGAGGTCAGCTCAGCTCCCCCTCATCATCATCATCATCACTGTCTGGACACAGACTCAAAAAGACGTCCCCTCTGAGGTCTTGATGTAGTCCTTGAAGTCAGTTGGTATGTTGATCATAGCGCAGACCTGGACAACAGCACAGAGGTCAGCTGGACGACGTTCACTCAAACATGGTAACAGATGGTGCAGATACCACTGTTAAACACTGTGATATATAAAACTCAATAACATAAAAATGTCATAAATGAAACAAATGCAAACTGAAAAAGTAAAAAATCCCACTTTTTAACTGTAAATAAAGCCTTTCTTTTCTACGTCATGATGTTCTGCTCATGTTCATATTACGACATCTAAAACATGACGGTCATTGGAGCAGCAACAGTGAATTGATAAAAATGGATTATTAAAAGCATTTGCAACAAATTTCATCATCGATTCACTGTGTCGCACGACTAATACATCACTCACTATGTCTCGCAGCTGTTTACGTCATGTTGAGCGGAGCGTTAAGAACATAGGGACAAGCTGTACCAGCAGGAAGCAGTAATGCAACTTGACAGACACCACAGAAGAAGAGCGGAGCACGGTATTTTGAAATATGATGGAGGCGGACAAAACATTTCGACCAAAATCTTCTAGTGATTTGGAAAGTGTGGCAGCATTTCACTCTACATAATGATAGACAGTGTGTTCGTAGCATTCTTTGTAAAAGCAATACGAGGTGGCACAGGAGCACCGTGTGTGAGTGTGTGTGTGTGTGAGTGATTTGTATGTGTATTTATTATTCATTCCCTTTAAACAACAGAAAATACCTCTTTTTTTGCACTTTATTAAAACATTTTTAAAAAGCCTATATATGTGGCAGATGTTGTAGAGCACAGATTTTTGTGTTAGTCCATTGACTGTTGTTAAAGCTGTCTAATTAGTTATTTTTTCCTTAAAGCTCCTACACAGAACTTTGAACTGGATATGCAACAGTCTCTGCTGATGTCTCTGTATGATCTACAACAGCAAGTGAGGCCGTCGGTGTGAAGACAAGCTGTTTCTAGATAGTGTAACTCAACAGTGGTTGGGTCGGTCCACCAGATGAAATGATTTACGGTACTCAGACCGGAGATGGCACGCACGCGCCAGATAAGCGTCTTTACATCGGTACGCGCTAGAGCTAATGGGAAATACAGTCTTTATTCACTTCTGACCACAGGGGTCGCCCAAATCTACACAAAATGAACGTTGTCTGTGGGGGCTTTAATCATGATTATTAATAAATTACTACTATAACAGCTCAGGGATGTTTAATTAGTGGGTCAATTCATTCTAAAAAATGAACTGACCCATTAATTAAAACAATCGTTAGTTGCAGCACTGGCCTGGGCCACAGCAGGTTACACTAACACAGCAGCTGGTACAGACCCTTCCAGGTGTTCAGTACCTGTCTGAACTTGGCTCGCAGCTTCTCCATGTCCTCCTGGAGCTTCTCAGACTGAGGGTCATCCAGAGGACACTTCTGGATCAGACACAGGAGACTCTCCAGAACCTTCAGACGCTTCCTGACACACAGAGAGAGACAGAATAATCAAGAAGGACTCCTGGTTGAGTCAAACCAGCTGCAGATGTTCTTCAGTCTTGATAAAACCCATGGTGAAGCCTCTGACATCCACAATTTCTTCAGAGAATTCATCTCATACCAGAGTCGTCCTCCAGGTCCATGTTCTTGAGCTCATGAGCTGGGCCTTCTTCAGTTAGAGTAATCCAAGAGTAAGATTCTAATCTGATACACCAAAAATCTGTCCTCCTTGTCCAACAGCCGTCTGTTCTTCATGCTAAGAGAACTCCCTACGTATGTTGTCTTCATTTCAAAATAAAAGAAGACGGTTCTTTCAGATCACATCATCATCTGGATCCGAGTTAACAGGATCATTTGAACCTGACCTGTTAGAATGAAGCCTGTTGCCTTCACCTATCTGGACTTCAGTCCCCTGAACTTTAAGAAAGGTGATGGTCTATCATACCTGGACTTGGCATCTGTGTTATTTTGGAGGAGACACTTCCATGTGATTGCAAATCCATGATAGAAGGAAACCTGTGGATCAGAGAGCAGCAGCAGTCGGCTCATTCAGAGTCCATGACAGTGACACAAACACTACCAGGTTCATCGCTCACTCTCTCACCTCGGTGGACAGTTTGGCCCCGTGATTGGCCCCGTGCCTGCGGCCGCTCTGCAGTCCTCGGCGGGTCCCCCTCTCAAAGCCCTCCCGGTACCCCTCCCCCCGGAACCTGCGGAAACATCACACAGTCACCACCGTGTCTATATGTATACACACACAGTGTTGTGCCTGAACGCCTTCAATGAACCATCGTTCATGAACGCGTTCATATTTTGGGCGAACGTGAACTGAACGTACTGTATTTCTGCTTGATGAACGTTATTGTGAACACGCTCATTGTGGCGTTTGTGAACGGTGCTGTGGCCAAATGTTTGAACAATAATAGCTCGCGCCAACGTATTTAAAAAAAAAGAACTATGAAGTAGTTCATTTTAAAATGTGTGAACTGAACTTTGAACTAGTTCATGTAGAAAATTTACTTTCCCATCACTGGACACATATAGTATGTATAAGGTCACCACATCGACTTCTCATTGTCTTCACGTGGAATTGTTGTACCTTTTGTGTGTGTGTGTGCGTGCGTGTGTGTGTGTGTGTAACCTGCTGACGCAGCGGACTCTTGACCACAGTCAACAGATACAGAACAGCTAACTCACTTTTCATCCGCCAGCAAGATGCTGTCGAACAGATCGTCGCCTCCAAAGCCTCCAGCCATCACTCCTCTTCTTCTTCTTCTTCTTCTTCTTCTTCTTCTTCTTCCAAATTCTCCACACCTGTGACACCGAGCTGCTGTTGATGCTCACGCTGTTTACCTCCAGTCCTTCTGCCTTCCAGCGGCTTCCACCGGTCCAGCTGCACTTCCTGCAGCAGCGGAACAGTGCTGCCCCCTGCAGGCGCGGAGGAGAACGGCTCTAATGGATGAAAACTACTACTACTACTATCTATACAGCTGCAGTGCACTTCTCACGTGCATGCATACACTGCATACAGTGTATTCCTGTGTCTTACTGATTACTTATGTACAGTTGATCAATCCACTTTAATTAAAAGATATAATTAGATGTGTATTAGTGAATGAATTCAGATATTGTTTTTTTTCTTCTATTTTTTTATGTAGTTAAAAACCACCTTTTTCAACCATCAGTTTACATTCTAATGCATTGCCGTGTTGTTTGTACAAACTGATCTGAATGATTTAATCATCATTACTTAATCTGATTATTACTTTCATGTTAAATACCATAATGTAAATGTTCAGGTAAAAGCAGTGTTAGGTATGCTTATTTTATAGTATTCTCACTTTTACATCATATTGTTCTTGTTTATCAATCATATCACAATTATGTATTCTTACTTCATGTTATTTGAAAGAAACTTCTGGAGAAATCAACCTGACAGATTAGGCTTAGGCCTACTTGTGACATGAAATTCTTACAGGGTTAGCATAGAAATAAGGCCTACGTGCACTTAGACATTCACTCAGCCCAGACTAATTTTAGTCTGAGCTGAATTGTGTTAACCAAAATGAACACACATTGTAGTTTGGTGATGAGTAGGGCTAATCTACTCTGAACTGTGGTTGCTGGATAGATATCATTGTTAGCACTGTTGTTGTAAACATTACACACATATATAAATCCTTAGTGATCTGAGGATTCTCAGATGTAGCTATGAGCATGGACCAATCATTGCAGCTCAGATGAATACTCTCAGGACTGATCATAGCTGCTCGATGTTTGTGCCAGTGGAGGGCACTGCAGGACAAGTGGAGAACGGAAAGAGGGGACCTGAACAGGCTCAACCTGTTTACCTGAAGCCCTTTAAAAAGGTAAACATGACTGACTGGTGAGTGGTTTGAAAGCAAACCATCCTCAACAGTTCTAAGTCCAGTGGTTTCATATCGGTGCTACCAGGAAAGAGGAGCTGTGATGTCACTGAACCATGCGGTGGTGTTTTCTCTCTACCAGCTGTGAAAACACAGCTGGAGCTTTGGGATCATCAACACAGATTAATGATTTAGTTCTCTGACTGAGGGGGTGGACACATGTACACCAGTGAGGACTGATACATGTCTGTCAGCTGTCCTCCACTAACAATAACAACATGTGTTTTTGTTAGTGTTTCTGCTGTATCACTAACAAAAATGTCATAGTCCTGTGTCTTCATGGTGATATTAACCTGTTAACAGGTGCTGGGCAATAAATCTAAGATTTTCTCCCCCTTTACAGTGTGTGTTTATCCTGTCCCAGAAGCCACTGAGACCCCAGAGGCCCAGAGAGGAATAATGACACACTTGCCTTCATGCAGTTGCTTCCACATTAGGATCCTGATGCTCTGGATTCTGGTTCATGGTGTGTCACTGGCACGGTTTACATGGACACCCGGGCTGCACATAAAATGTCACAACACCTCTTCTCTAAGCATTTCACCTCTGCTTTGATGGTAATGCCATAAAACCCCATAAGGAAGGTAGGATAACACATCCTCCTTCACTAACCACAAACATGAAGCAAACTTTTGAGATGAGATGACTCTGAATGTGAACCAAGTCTCTGGATGTGAACCTGAATTCAGGATGTAAACCAGATCTTTGGATGTGAACTCGGACTCTGGATGTGTGTCATGGATGTGGGTGCGTTTTTCCCTGTGCACCTTTCATTTTAATGCATCAAGATAGGAATTTAACAACTGCACAGTAATCTGAGTGAAGTTTCCACCAGTTGTTTGTTGTGATGATTGTCCACTATCTAGACTGGATCACCTCATTCCTGGACTGTACAGTGTTTACAGGGCAGGGGCACGTTGCGTGTCTTGTTTTAAACCAGATTAAAGAGAGCAGCTGGCTGGACTCCAGCACTCCTACCTCTGATCTGAGTCGTGTGAGAAGTTCAGCTGTGTTGTCTGTCAGTGGAGCACTGATAAGACATGTTTTATTTTTTCTGCAAACAGGCAGCAGGAGTATGGAAGATCAGAAATGCCCTAAATGAAGAAATCACATGGAAATAAATGAAATACAATACACCTGTTATGTGTCATTTATTTTTATTTATCATTTACTTTTAAAAACAGATAAATGGCAATTATTAGGACTTTTCTCTGTGATAACTGAATGACCTGTTGTTGTTGTTTTTTTCTTTGTTTTTTTTTGCATTTATGACACATCTGATAAATCTGATAAAACTACAATAAACCAGGTGTTTAATGTTTCAGTGGTGTCCAGCAGAGGGCAGCACAGACCTGCCAGAGGTAATACAAAACATAAACAGTAAAACATATTAGTCTCAATAAGGGGTTGAGAGGGAATTTTTACTCTGGCCTGAAGACCAGCTATCTGTTCTAGCCTGTGGATCCTGCTTAAAGGAGAAGTTCCGTTTTTTGCAACCTGGACCTTATTTCTAGCATAAGATATGTTCATTTACTCACCTGAACAACTTTGGTGTAACTTGGAGTCCTTCAGAAGATATTTAGATCCACTCGTGATCTACATATATCCATATAACAGGAGTTGCTGGGACAACGATGCAGCGTCTAAATAAGACATTATCTGCTGTGAAACTCCTTCATTTCACCAATATGTTGTTATGAATCACCAGCACTATTCCCCCACGAGTTCGGAGCGGCTCGAAGTTGTGTTGTTGTTGTCATCCGGGGTTTTTGACACGGCTTTTCACTGACCTACGACTTCGGCAGTGACACGGAAGTAACGTCATCGAAGTCGTAGGTCAGTGAAAAGCCATGTAAAAATGGAACAATGACCAAAGAACATGTGAGGTAATCATATTCAGTGCATTTGCACATTTTCAAATACAACACCACTGGGAAGTTTAAGATTATTTTAAATTAAAACCAGAGAACAGGGAAAACAATGGAAAAACCAAGGGAAGTTACGTTGCAAATTGAAGGAAAACAACAAAACAAAGAAAAAATACAAAACAACAGGAAAAAACAACACTTAAAAATGGCCATCTTGGAAGCAAGACCCAAACCAAGAAGGTGAAGAAGAACAGTAGCCTAGGTTCAACATGGGGCAACCCCAGAACAGCTGAAAGTGCTTCAGGACAGTGCTGAGTGATACACAACTGAGCACATGGACAACAACACAGGAAAAAAAAAATTTAGTTCCTAAAAGAAGTCCCACTTTTAAGTATCTCTCTGCTTCTGTGTGTTCACTCTGCCCTCCTCCTGCAAACTGGGAGGGTGCTGAGCACTGTCTAATGCAGGAAATACAAGGCACAGGAGCCTCATACAAACCCACAAAAAAGTATCACTTTCAGTTATGGAGATTCACATTTTCTAATCAACAGCCAAGTATAATCAGCCACTGATGTGTGACACATTTTGTAAAGTTGCCTCAGGTCCTTAACTGGTTGTGTTTTATATGTGCAAAGATTTTAGTGTGATGTGCTATCTAATCGTGTGTATTCAACCACTGTGGGATATATGCAAGACATGTCCATAGTGCTAGATAAAAGTCGTTGAGTGTGACATCTAAGGTGAAGTCACTCTGGAGGCACATTTTGAGACTGACCAGTTTGTAAAGACCATCCACCATCTTTGTGCATCGGCCAGCAGTGAGAAAGAGGAGGACCCCTACTCTACGATGCCCCATTTCACCTGCAAAGACAGGGTCCCTAGCTGACACACTGAAAATATTACATATTTTGGTGTGTAGGATAGATATATAGATATATCGACACATACATATGTAGAAGAGACTCCTATGGTGATCCTTTGCTGTGCATGCAGGCCTCCACCCACCCACAAAATCCTGCGCTCTGATTGCAAAAACAGAAAGGCAAATAAAGTGTGAGTTACTTTTCCAAAATACACACACACAGGTCAAAATCAGCTGGAACCTAGCTGAATAAACTGGCTATTTGTAGTTAATTCTCATGTTTAACTCCAAACGTTTCCTTCCTCCTCTCTTCTTAGTTGTCTTTTCCTCTGCAGGACTGCTCTGGACTAATTTATCAATTAGGGACAGCTGCAGCCAATCATAGTGCAGGACTGGGTAGAGAGGGGGAGGAGAGCTGCATCGCACTGAATGATCATGTCAGGAGTCTCTTTCACAACATAATATAGTGTCCACAATATTCACTATATATACACTTAGTGGGTTGAGCAGGTGCCCCATATGCAGAGGCTACAGTCCTCGCTGCAGCTGGCCCCAGTTCGAATCCCAAATCCTGTGACTCACTGCATGTCATTCCCCTTCTCTCTGGCTCCCCATTTCCTGTCTCTCTCAATTATACTATTGATTAAAGGCAAAAAAAATCCCCAAAAATATAATATATATATGCTGGTATAAACTCAGCGGCTCTGTCTACAGTTCGAATATTTGCATGTGAACTTTTCACCCCGCACCTACATTCGATTATGAAATAACTGACAGCCCTAATATAGTATTGTATAATTGCATCGGCTGCAATATTTCACAAAATAGCTCTCTTTCTAGTTATTATAACATGAACTGCAGTGGTGTTGAGTCAGTGCGATGTGGTGGTAAAACACATTATAAACCCGCAGTCTAGAACCAATGTCCTCGTATCAGAAGCTTCACCCATCATTCCACAGTGTCACTGATATTAAATTGATGTTTAACTACAATCACACTGCCTACACATTAACCGTGCTACAAGTATAATTCGACAGCGTTGGATTGAGTTATATTTAGAGAACAGAATCTACATTTATCACCCTGGTGCATGTGTTGCTATCATTATCCTCACCTAAACTTTTGTTACTGTTAAACTGTTAATATTCTCTTAATCTTCTAATCTAGACAGGGGCAATCATCCAGCATACTTAATTACTCATGTCAATTTGATTCTGAAGCACTACTGATATGAAAATTTGATTCTTTAAACATTTTACCTTGAACAAGTGTAGCTCCAACAATCTGCTCATTTGGCATTACATTTAGCAGGAGTTAGCCTGTGCTAACTCCCAGGAACTTTTCGGGGGCTCCATGCTCCGCCATTGCTGTGAAAAAACTGAACCATTGCAGTTACCCGAGGTGTCACCACTCTCTCTCTCAAGGCACTCTAAGCAGTACATGCTGGTTAGGGACAGGCATATACTCACCCACCTGTCACTCAAAGCAGCCACCCCCTCAGTTAGACAGAAACAATTGAAAAAATTCAAAAAACAAGTTAGTTATATAAGAATTCACCCCCTGTAGATTTATAAAGGAGGAAAGTAGCTGTAGGGACCAAAAGTGTTGACAGTCATGTTTACATAATTGCAGCAACATTACATAAAAGTGACAGGTCTGAGTTATCTGTGAAACAGACAGCTGTTTATCATGTGCTTGAAGCTTCTGTGAAGAGCCTTTGACTTGTAGTAGCAAAGTGGAGAGGGTCTCTGTCAGACAACAAATACGGTGATAATAAACATGTAATAATAAACAACACAGATTACAATTATTCAGCAGTTACTTTGTGAAGAAGGAAATCTCTTCAATACTCCACAGGTCTCAGTTAAAAGGCCATTATATTAAATCAGTTTCCTGCTGTCGTGTTATATTTACATGTCTGCAGCAACATTACATCACATTGACAGCTTTGAGTCATCAATGAAAATGAAGTAGACAGCTATTTATCACACTCTTCCATGTAGAGAACCTCAGTGATGAGTTCCTTCCTCTGTGTGTAATATAGGCCATACATCTTACATCCTGGAGTTGAACCATAGTAACCTCTTCCTCTGTCACAGAGGTCAGAGGTTATCTGAGACATGATAGACAAAGCAAATGGAGAACTTCAAAAGAGAGCTCCACCTATGTCATATCAGGAGGGTGTGTGTGTGTGTGTGTGTGTGTGTGTGTTCCATTCTGTTATGCTCAATAGAATAGGATGCACAATGACATATCATACCAACAGCGACCCTCTACCCTCTGCCCAGCGCAGGTGAAGGGCAGGGCTGTGATAGGCTGAGCAAACACAAACACAGTGACCTTGTTTGTCCCTTGGTTCAGATGAAACAGTGACATAAACGTCTTCAGGGGTTACTGAGTTCCAGTGACAGACACACAGAGCCACTGCTGTGACCATGCAAGACCCGAAAAACCTCATAAACAGTGACACGCACAGTCTTCATACACCCACATGTGTTGGTCAGGTCGTGTACCACACAGCCTCCCTCCACAGGCCTGAGTGCCAGCCAGCTGCAGGGGCACGTGTGCATGTGTGAGCAGCTGTGTTTGTAAATCAGGAAAGAGCTGCCAAATGCATCAAACTATAAAACGTGAGGGTGTTTACTCAGCAGGTGTCAGAGAAAGTGGGAGATGTTGTTCAGCCGAGGACACTACAGTAAGCCTGTTCTTTTGGAGCAGCCCCAAGGAACGTTTTAAAGAGGAGCTATGCAGGATTTGCTGCATTTTTACCTTAAAGGGATAGTTCAGTTTTTTTTGAAGTGGGGTTGTATGAGGTACAAATGGCCACTAAGTATAATATCTGCAGTAGAAAGGTTTCTACTCCAGCGCATCATGCTGCAGCGAGACACGGGCAGTGAACTGTTGTGAATGGAGGACGATTAATCAGCGTATTTTCTCTGCCTACAAGAAGTCTCATCTCAAAACAATGCACCAGTTCAAGAGTACGATATAAAGTAAAAATTTACAATGCATCAGCTGGTCAGAAATAGTTAGTTTATCTGGAACTAACCAACTCAGTATTCCTCCGCGCAGGTAGGCTTCGTGACTCGCTGGATCAATCCACCTATCAGATGTTTGTTCTCATAACGCGGTTGTTATCCCGGAGGGTCGTTCAACTCAATATTTAGAAGATGCTCCATCTGTGTGTGTTGTTTTCCAGGATGCACCAACAGAAAAAGATTACGGTCCCCTCACAGTTTTCACTGTATTCATCTTCATGATATGGACCTTCTGCAGCTCTGCTTCAGTGTATTCTGGCTCATAAAGATACCCGTTTGTTTCCAAAGTGAATGAAATGTCGCCGTCGCTATTGTAATCGCTCATTTTAAAAAATCTCTTATACTCTTCTCACCGCTGAGCCAGACCCGAACATCTGATAGACAAACTCATCCAGCGTGTCACAAAGCCACCTGTACTGAGTGAGTTGGTTAGTTCCATATAAACTAACTTTTTTTCCGACCAGCTGATGCATTGTAAATTTTTACTTTATATCGTAATCTTGAACTGGTGGATTATTTTGAGACTTCTCGTAGGCCGCGAAAATACGCTGATTAATCATCCCCCATTCACAACAGTTCACTGCCCGTGTCTCACTGCAGCACGATGCGCTGCAGTAGAGACCTTTCTACTGCAGATGTTATACTTAGTGGCCATTTGTAGCTCCAGCTCTCATCTCAGCAGCATCGTGACACAAATGCACCCTGTAACCCATAATCTCTTGTTTATGATGGACTACACAGATATGCACATTGTAACATGGTATAGGATAAATAACGTCATCCACTGCTCTATTGATTACTTTCTCACTGACTTCATTTCAAACAAATGCACATGGCGTGGAGGAGGGTTAGCAAAACAGAAGAAAAGCCACCAGACTTGCATAGTTCCCTTTCAATCAGGCTACACTCTTCATGACCTTTGACCCCTTTCAGAAACAGAGGAGCATTTCAACATTTTCATTTCAAGGTTGTCAAATGTCATGTGAGAACAACACAGTGGTTCAGTGGTTCAGTGGTTGGCACTCTCACCTCCCAGCAACAAGGTTCTAGACCTGATTCCAGGGCTTGGGGTCTTTCTGGGTGGTGTAACATGTTCTCCTTCCATCTTCCTCCCACAGTTTAAAAACACGCACACAAGCTTGAGGGTACCTCTAAATGGCCTGTATGTGTGAATGTGTGTGTGAGGTAGTTCATCCGGCCCTGTGATAGGCTGCTGACCAGTCCATGGTGTACCCTGCCCTCACCTTTCGTCAGCTGGAGTTGGCTCAAGCCCCCACTCTACCACACACACACTCATACAGCGATGGTACATCTGGGCCATTTAATGTCCCAAGGATATTTAGACATGTGACACAGAGTGACTGGTGGACAACCTGCTGCCTGATGAGACACAGTGTATGTTTTAACATATCCATCAAATACTGAAGTACTGACATGCATTCATCAGCTATACTGCTTATCCATATAGATTCACCAAGTTCTGGACTGTGGAATAAAGCTGGAGTATCTGAGGAGAACCCACACAGGCCCAGGAGGTGATGTGCACAGTGGGTTTATCAGAGCTGGACAGAGCCGTCTGTACAGCATGCTGCACATGTTCAATTTATATGTAACTTTTTTTTTAAGCTTCCAGATGAAACATTTCTGTGTTTCATGTTAGTCTCTTGAAACTTAATGTTCTATTTATAATCTCCACAAATTCACAGGCATTTATGTCACATATATCTACAGCACACAGTCAGTATACATTCATGAATATAACTATTGTTCAAATCTTTGATAAGTTTCATGTGTATAAATACATACGTTTTTAAACATGTTTGGATTGTGATGATATTGGTGAAGATGATGATCTTGTTCTTTCTGATGACTCTTTACTGGATTAGGGATTTTCAATTTAAATGTCGCTATAGAAACGGCAAGGAATTTTCCTGTCCTCATCTAAACGAAGGTCCAGGGTTTCCTCTGCTGAAGGAGATAAGAGAGGAAGCAGTGATGCTCCTTTTCACATCATGTAGAGAAGTGGTCCAGCTTTGGTCACGATGCTGCTCTGATACTTCGCATCACTTCAAACAACCAAAAGAACAGACATTTCAGCCAAGGTGGTCCTCCCTGTGTTCATTCTGAGGTTTGACCACTAGATGACACTGAATCATCTGTATTAACACTGAGGGAAGTCTCAGTCTGACCTCTGACACACAATTGTAGGATGTGAGAACTCAGTGATTGAGGTACACTTACCTACAACACAGCAGCCACCTCCGGTAACTCCACCCATTTCTAACATCATCCAGCAACCGTCCTCACTTTTGTGTTATAATCTGTAGTTTCTTTGTCACATTAAAATGTCTGAAAAGAAGCTCTCTGCTGCAGGAGACATCCTGTCCTAGAGCTTCACTCATCTCTGTTGGTCAAAGTCAAACTTTTGTGCTTTGTGTGTGTTTGTTAGAGGGGGAAAATTCAACTGTTGCTAAAAACCTGCTCAGCGCCTTCTTCACTAGTTACAGAGAAACTATTCAAACAGTCAGCAGCATCCTCAGCTCCCGTCTCTTCACTGACACCTCCGTCCTCTGTACGGTTTTAACCTTGTAATCACTGGGTCTGTTTGATTTCCTGAACCTCTGACACTGAAGGAATCTAAACCAAGGAGGAGCTTACAGTAATGGAGGTGAAGACAACAACTCCCATGATTCCATGTTATTTCAGGACATCACTCAACACCATTGTTTATTATTGTTTTTTACTGAGAGACTTAGGCTGGAGTTACACACTTTAAGTTTCATGAGCTTGTCCTCAGTTAGATCACAAGTAAAGGTCACTGACCTGTGTGTCCGTGTTTTACCTCATATCATCAAACACTGTGTCTGTGTCCGTCAGTGACCATGTTCCCTTCCTCAGCCTCGGGGGCTGTGAATGAGCGGAGCTGCAGGGTCTCACCGCTCACCGTTACTGGGAGGTCTCTTCAGATTCCTGTCTGACAGCGAGGGTCCTCCACTCTCTCTGGAGAGCCCCTTCACCTCCAGCTACCCACCCATACACACACACACACACTCAATTATTCCAGAGAAATTATGGACACTGGGGGGATGCTTCAGCCTCCATGTGGTCTGGGGGGTGAACAGGGATAACATTTAACTCATTGTTGCCCCCTAATCCTCACCTCCACCCTTCCTGTGACCCCCGCTGCCAGACAGTGATTGTGAATGTTTTCTGTTTTTTTAAAACATAAAGGACACCCCCACCCCCCTGCTTTGAAGATTAATCAATCAACCATAGAGTAATGTCTGATATGACTGTAGAGTAGATCTATAGAAGACACTTGGGCCTGGTCCACAGTGACTTGGTCCACACAGTGAAGGGTCAGATTATGGGAAACATCATCATCAACAATATCCTTTAAAGAAGAGGAGGGAGGGCATAGGCAGACTGGTCTTGATTGGTTGTAGGGAGGAGGAGGTCAGAGGTCAGACGGGGGTGAGCTCAGATCAGGGGGTAATGAGAGACAGACCCTCATTAGATCCAGCTCCTGATGAGAGCTGATGAGGACAGTCAGGTGTAACGAGCAGCACAACAGCAC
>OMNW01035461.1:4098-18513 GCA_900303245.1 Selene dorsalis | reverse complement strand
GGATGTTTTCAGCAAATTAACATTGTTTATTTGTTCAGACAGACAGACACACACACACACACACACACACACACACACACACACACACACACACACGGAATCCAGGTGTTATGTTATCAGGTTTTCATGATCAGCAGAAAAACCGATAACGATATGGACAGATATTATATTTTATGCTAATATTGGTCCGATATTATGGGATATCGGTCTGTTTTTACAGTTTGCTTTGATTACAGTTTTTTTCTCCATTGGTTTGGCTCATTTCTTAAACAGAATGTTTTTTAAATTTAGATGTTTTGTCACTATGCAGAGGACCACTGATATCCCTCATGTCCACTTCTCAGTCTTAGTCCAGTCCTTCATTGACAGTGGTTACTGTACTATTTTTTTTGTCTAGAACAGAATACACTTGTGAATAAAACGGAAGAGAAAAAAAAGCATTTTACGGTAAGAGCAGCTTCTGAGGTTTGACATCAGACATTGCACTCATACTGCCAAGGAAATTGGAACCATCTTTATAAAGTAACTTCCATACATCAGAGTAAAAAGAAAACATATACAGCATAACATACTGTAATATAAAGACATAAACACCTGCAAGGTAACTAAACACACTGTTTGATGTGTTCAACTTCTCCTTCATTAGTCAAGTTCTAGTTTCACCTGACAGTCAATCAATCATCAAATGTTCCAACAGATTCATATATGGTCTTCATGCTGTTATGTTCTCAACTCATTCTGACAGTTGAACAGACTATCGTGCATCTGATGACTTATACTATGACATGATGCTGACATGTTTTGGAGAAAACAACCATTAGACTGAGAATCAACAATCAGTTTAGATCAACAACCCCTAACCCTTGGAAATTGTGCTAACTGTGCTTAATCATTTGCAAAGATGTACTCAGACATTTGCAATTTGATGAAATGAATGAGAAATTCAATTCTGTTGCGAGCAATTGCCAAGTGGTTTGGAGGTTTGTCCATGTTATTTTGAGAATGTAATTTCTGTTTCAAGAAATGAGCCAAACCCATGGAGAAAAACTGTAATAGACTTCATTTACTAGAACCTTTTAGTTGTGCTGTCAACATCTGGATCTGTCACATGTTTTACATTCAAGCCATGCAAATCTCTACTTGTGCATCTGTCTTGTCTTATTTTTCTCCTTCTTTATTTCAATAGACAGAAATAAGTAAGGTTTCCAACTCCTTAGAGCACTCAAGGATATTAACATGGAAATGCTTACACCATAAAACCTGCCATAGAGTGTACAGTAAAAAGCTCCTCATCAGCAGCTGTACACACACACACACGCACACACACACACCCTGAGTGAGCGACAGTCCTTAGAGATCTGTGTCTGCTGCAGTGTTTGACAGCTGTGGCTGAAACTGCTGATTCTCACAACATTCTTCTCTTAATCCAACAATACGACCTGTGAGTGAACTCCATCAGAAAACCACCAGCCCAGGTGAGTCAGACACCAAAAACAAATCAGGGCAAATTACGCTTTCAAAGCATTTTGTCTCCTCACAGCTGTAAATACAGGTGAGGACGGGATAATAACAGACTGCTATGACCTTTTTGTGAGAGCTCTCACACGAACGTCTTGAGATTTACTTGCTTTGTTCAGGTTGGGCCACCAGCGGGTGTGAGATCACGTGATGGTACAACAACAACAAACGGTGTGGTGAGGCCTCTTCTCACAAGTGATGAAGGACTACCAACAGTGGCTCGAATAAAAGAAACAGAAGAGCAGCCGTGCATCGTGGTGACATCGTGGTGTTTGTTAGTTTTTTTGCATTTCTTTACATTATTAATTGTGTCCACTAGGTGGAGCCAGAAAACCACACAGACGAGCACAGTTTGCGACTGTATGTAGACCACCAGTCACGGACCGGTAATAGGGCAAAATGGGCAAATACGACAACGGCCGCATGATGATGCAGCCGGGTTGATGTAGCCGCAAAAAAAAAGAAACAGGGGCTGGGATTGGCCCTTTAACCAACCAAAAAGGGGGAAAAATCCAATAATACTAGAATGATTTTGGTCATCAATGCATTTTCTCATAATCATTGAATTAACGTTGACGTGATGAGTCAAATGTCAGTTGAATGATGGGTAGTAAGAGTGAGGTCAACACACAGTAAAAGAAAATGGACCGAGGAGGAAGAAAATGACAGGTGGAAAAGGTAGGAGCAGAAAATGTCATGTAAATCAAACGACTGTCACTCAGGAGTTGTTTGTGAGTATGACCCGGCCGTGATGAGACAGTTACCCGACAGTTAAAGCTACTTCCTGTCTCAGACTTCATCTCCCGCCATGAACCATGCCTCCATCTGAAAACTCACAACTTTCACAACATTTCATCAGCACCGGGAGAAGCACTTTCTGTGTTAGTTTGAGAAAGAAAGAAGGAAAGAAAGAATACAGGTTGAGCGTGGTGAAGCTGCAGCTGTGGGATGGAGAGGGAGTGAACTGACGACACGCAGCATGTAAACAAAGCTGAACTTTGCCCTTCGTGCTGGAACCTGCTTAGCTCTGATATTTTTTCACGTGTTCTGTACTTTAAAGTTTCATATTCCCGACTTCCTGTGTGACTGAGGATTTTCTTTCGATTTTCTCATCGTATCCTCATTTCCCTCCGACTCCTCTTTGATGTTTTCTATTGCTGTTTGCTGCATGTTTCTACACAGGGATCATTAAAGTTTTATTTTAATAACACGGCAAAGCAAAGCAAAAGACAGCAGCTTTAGATATGCTGTTTACAGCCACGCTTGCATCACGGAGGCCTGTTGTTCAACCGGTCCAACACCTAAAAGACTAAACATCTCAATAACTACCGTGACACTCTGTCAAACATCAACCTCCACAGCTGAAACATGAAGCATCGATCAGTCCTGTTGCTCATTGCAGAACTGCGCGCTTTATTTCCCAAATCTATTTTTGTTGGTAACCACAGAGATTGTGTACTGAGCTTTGAACACTGAGATCCAGTAAAAAAACACACATGCTCACACTGCTTCTCCTGTGAAGTGAAGTGTTAGAGGTTTGTGTCCAGCAGCAGCAGTGTTTCAGCTCCTGTAGGTAAGCTGCCAATCAAGTTTGGGGATATGGATATAGAAGTTCGTGTTCAGACTGGATGATATTAGCCCAGCGAGGGCCCAGTTCAACAGATGGGGATGTCAAGTAAGACAATGTGCGATTTTTTTTCCTCTGTGGTGACTGATGGTGGAAGAAAAGCAATTTTGTGGCTTGAAAGCCTGACAGGGCGTGAACAGACGGATCAGAGAACTGTCTTGCTCCATGATCAGTGTGTCTGCACCTTGTGCACGTTGTTTGGCTCAGTCAACTACCCCTGAAAACACAGGTTAATACTGGATGTGAATAGTACCTACATCTGCACAACTCCCATGATCCCATACCATTCTATGATGCCACTCAACT
Source organism: Selene dorsalis (assembly GCA_900303245.1). Taxonomy (NCBI): domain Eukaryota; kingdom Metazoa; phylum Chordata; class Actinopteri; order Carangiformes; family Carangidae; genus Selene; species Selene dorsalis. Next base: position 15,062 of record OMNW01035461.1, on the reverse strand, counting down.
TTGTTATTGTTTTGAGTGAAAGACACCTAGAGGCTGAAGTGACACACTATCTAATTCACATGTTTGGATTAACTTTTATTTAAACAATCCAATAAACCAAAGAGTAAAAGTAACGTCTGCTTTATGTAAGAAAGGAAGAACAAAAGGTTCCATGAATTCACACAGAAACATCCCATAGTATCAGTTCCAGTCATGCTCCATCATCATCACGTCACTGCAGCTCTGGGTTTGGACACCTCATTGAGACCCAGCTCTGTTACTAAGTCTGAAACAGAAAGCCAGTCTGTGTCAAGCTGAGATGTTTGTGTGGTTGTGATTAGAAAGATTTGCTCACAGCTTGAAAAGCCTCTGTTTGCAATCACATTAAACACTGCAGCACAATGAAGCAATGGGAGAGAAGAGATCTCTATCAGTTTATAGTTTATCCTTCTAAAGTCACAGAGACAACACTGAAGCTTCAGGTCAGTACAGGGCCTTGGAGTAAAATCACTGACTATAACACCTACAACAATAAGGAATAAGGCAAGACGAGGAGGTAAAGAAGGTGCATTCAAGGTACACGGTGAGTAACAAACACACGGCAGTGCCGGGATCCCTTGTTTGGCCTCTGGCAGCTTCTTTACATGAAGGCAAGAAAAGGAATAATTCCACTCTCTTCATATGACAGAGGGATGGATGTGTCCTTTCTGTGTCCACAAAGTGTGTGTGATGCTCAGGAGCTGCTGCTTCACTGACAGCTTTTCATCCAGAGAGGGAGCTGCCATGTCAGTGGACAGGGTTAGAGTCCCGCATGTGTTTGAACCAGGATTTCTTTTTGTTCAAACAAACCCTAATATAGTAAATGCATTAACATAGCCCATCTATGCACTGTTGACTTTTTAAACATTTAACCAACACCTCATTATTTCGCTGACCTTATTCAAGCACTTTGAGTTACCTAAATATAATTATAAGAATTTTAATCATGCTTGAGCTGCCCTGAGCAGATACTGTGGTACAACAAATGAGATTCATAATCAGTGAGCACAGTTACGCTTGTTTCAAATTCATTGTTGCAACTGAGCAGCGTATAAACATCTTTGGATGAATCGAGGTTGGATCCAGTTTTTTTTCCCCTGTTCTCTGCACATCACATGTCCTGTGTTGGATGAATCTAAAAACAATCTGAAACAATTTCATAAATTGGTGTCTATCCCATACAAATGTGTATGTTTATGTATGTATGCTACTGTAGACATGTCACAGAAATTTCTATATTTTGATATTGTAAACAGTGGAGTCCAAATGTAATAACATTACATATTTCACAGTCATACAGTCTGATTGGATCAGCAGCCTGGACTTGACTTGAAGCGGTACCAATTTAGTACCAGTTCTCCATCCCCATCCCTACTGGTGAGAGTATCATGTTTTATAATGTAGACATGACCAGCACTCTTGTGCTTCAGAGTGGCTTAAGGGCGTCTTCACATCTGAAAGTCCAAACCAGGTTCATCTTTTTGCTACACTGTCTACATTTGATCCGGTTGGTTCCGGATAGGTGTGAAAACCCCCTTATTCTCAGTTACACTGTTTCAGGAGATACTCTACGGGTGGAAACCAGAGGTTTGGAACAAACAACCTGTGTAGCTGTTGTTCTGTTTGACTGTAAACAAACACCAGGACAACACTGTGAACAGCACTAATATCCCACCTCTGAAAGACGACACTGTGCATTTGTTCCCTCTGGACTAGACGACTGTAATTCTTTATTATCAGAAGGTCCCAATAATTCAGGGAAAAGCCTCCAGCTGATTCAATATGCTGCAGCATCAGTTCTGACAGGAGCTCCAGAGTCCATCAGATTAGCCTCTCTGCAGCAGAATATGACTCTGCATCCTTCTCTGCGTACAAAGCCCTTCATAACTACATATATATACACAACCTTATCATGCCAGTAGAACTCTTTCTTGTGTTTCTTAGCTTCTCAAAGAGTCGGACAGGGGGCGGAGCCTGCAGAGATCAGACTCCTCAGCTTAAGGAACCAGTTCCCAGCTTCCTCTGGGTGCAGGAGGCCAACGCCCTCTCTACATTTAAAATCAGAATTTCCTCTCTTCCTCGCTTGCCGACTGAAATGAGCCGTGAACCCTCCATTTGTCATGCTGCTATAAGCCGAGGATGCTGGGGGAACTCCCATGATGCACTGAGCTGTCTCTCTCCATGCATTTATATCACATTCCTGCAAGTCATTAACTTTGTGTCTTCTCTCTCCTGTGGTTTTGTGGTAAACAACACAGCATCATTATTATTCATCTATTTATGACATTAACTCTCCGATGATGATTACAGTGATTGTAATGATTATCATTATTAGTAGTATTTGTGTTAGTGTTATAATTAATAGTATTAGATAAAGTATCATTCTCATTACCATGACTCTTCTTCCCCTTTTTTCCTCTCTCCTCCATTTCTGTTGTAGGCTTCTTCTCCTGCAGAAGTGCAGATGATGGCTGGACTGTTTCTCTAACATTGTCAGGTTCTTCCTCTTTAACTCTTTGTGCTCTAAGGGCTATTTGACCCATTTTAGAACATTTGATTTTGCCTTATTATACCACATTAAACATATTTTCTATGCTAGTGTTTTGTATCTTTTCATCACAACCAAACATTTTTTTGACATACTGCATCAAGATATTAGACAATAGATAAATTACATCAAACAAACAGTGAAGTTAGCTTGAAGTTTTTAGATAGCACTTTCAACCAACTTTCACAGCCACACTGTACATGGCTTTGTTTTCCATGCAGCTTTGTCTGGAATCAGCCACATGCTGTGATCAGAGACTGCTGAAGATTCAAGTGCCTTAATATAACGTATATCATATTATTACATTTAATTGAATTTCCATTCCTTTCTTGTTAAAATTCTTGTCACTTTCCTTAAAGGGGACATATCATGGAAATGTCACTTTTTGAAGGCTCTTTAACATATCTTTGGGTGTTTGTCTTGCCTTCTGGCCTCCAGAATTGATCAAATAATCTGTAATTTCCTCCTTAGATTGAAATCCATGTGGTTTTTCAAGATGTTCCCTCGGTTGTCTGACAATGATGTCATTAGTTTTCAAATATGCATATTACCACCCCTACCTGTGAGTACCGGTACTGGTAGAAGGGGTGGGGCGGGGCTAGCAGTGGTTCATTTGCATTTAAAGGGACAGGCACTGAAACCAGCCATTCTGATCAGGGCTGTTTTGAGCAGATGAAAAGAGCTGTGATGTTTGATCCTTGGGGTATTTTGAACGAAGCATGTCAAAGACATGTCTTTAAGACACCTGGGAACTGTTTTAATTTGTGGAAAAGGGACATGATATGTCTCCTTTAAAGAAACATGGATGTTGGAATAGTACAGAGGAACACATTATAATAAAAAAAAAAATGAAAGAAAGAAGAAGATGCTATTCTGCACTCACCTGTGTGTGTGCTGCGGAGCAGCAGCAGAGCCACCAGAACCGTGAAACTTGTCTTCATCTCTCTCAACCTGCTGCTGACCAGCTTCACACTTGAGGCCTTCAAACGTTGTATCAGGGCTCCTGGGGGGCTTCAGAACAGCTTTCAGAGCGGGGGGTGTCGAGTTCACGGTGGGGGGGCACCAAAGGCACCTGGAAGATCACATTGAAATGCAGAAGACTCAGCATGACGTGCACAAAAAGGCATCTGTAAAGGACTCCCCGGTGAACATGCGTGATGGGAGGTCCGTCACATTTCTGGACAATCAGGTCGCACAGCACAGGAGTCCTTAAGAACTCTGGACCTCATTATATCTTCAGTGACATTTTATCAGTGTATGAAGGGACACTAAGACACACAGACACCACAGCATCACACAGGGAATTAATTGTTTTGAGGAGATGAGGAGATAACACAATCAACCTTCAATCATCACCATGTGATCAACAGCAGGGTTGTGACCTGCTCTGATTTTACTCCTCACTGGCTACGCACACGGGCTCCGTCCACACTTCTACCTTTTCATTTTATAAAACATAAAAGCTCTGTGTCCAGACTAACATACATGAAACACACACACCTAGGCAGCTGGGAGAAACAGGAAGCTGATAAGTTGCATGAATCTTCTAAATGGGGAACAGCAAAGAGCTGCAGAGCTGAAATACACAATATCACCTGACAACAGCTGCAAACACCAGGACAGTAACACTTTGATTTCATTACCATGTTATTTTCCCCACTAGTTGAGGCTAATGAGAGACAAGCAGGAAGTGATCATGTGCATTAAAGGTCTGTTTTCACCTGTCCACACGCAGCGCACCATCAGAGTTACCTAAACTAAAACAGGGTCAGCGGCGTTTCAGAGCTCTAAATCCCAGAGTCATTTGGACTGAGGAGGAAACGCAGCAGAAGAGATGTTGTTTAAGATAAAAACGTAGCTCTGTGGACATCAAGTAAAGGTAATAATTGGAGAAATTTGAGGTCAGGAACAGAGCAGCTGCAGAATGCTGCACAGCTGCGCTAATGGTGATGAGATACCACGTTCCACTGAGTTGAGTGGAGTTGTCTTGGATCTAATTAAACTGTGATACCTTTAAACTGCGTGACATTTGCGAAGGTTGTTGCACTCATGGATTACGTTTCCGTTCTACACGGCTCAATCGGATTGATGTGGAACATTGGTCAGAAGTTGCGGAGTTCAGAAGTGCACCGTCATTGTTGTAATTAGATTGTGGTTGGTGAAGACACTCAGCACTTACAACAAGACTCTTGAGAGGAAGACAGATAATGATGACGGGTCTGCGGAGAGGAGGGGGCGTGGGGGAACGTGTGAAAAACATCTTGGAGAGGGGAGGAAGTGCCCCGACATATCTGGCTATGACTGGACTATATAAAAGGATTTAAAGGGGACGTGTCATGGAAATATCACTTTCTGAAGGCTCTTTAACATGTATTTGGTGTTTGTCTTGCCTTCTGCCTCCAAAATGTGAGAATTGATTAAATAATCTGTAATTTGCTCCCGAGGTTGATATCCATGTCGTTTTTCAAACTGTTGTCTGACAATGATGTCATTAGCTTTTGAATTTGCATGAGACCACCACTACCTGTGAGCACCGGTACCAGTAGAAGGGACGGGGCGGGGCTAGCAGTGGTTCATTCCCATTTAAATGGACAGGCACTGAAACCAGCTGTTCTGAACAGGGCTGTTTTGAGCAGATGAAAAGAGCTGTGATGTTTGATCCTTTGGGTATTTTGACTGAAGCATGTTACAGACATGTCTTTAAAGGAGAAGTTCCGTTTTTTGCAACCTGGACCTTATTTCTAGCATAAAATACGTTCATTTACTCACCTGAACAACTTTGGTGTAACTTGGAGTCCTTCAGAAGATATTTAGATCCACTCGTGATCTACATATATCCATATAATGGGAGTTGTTGGGGCAACGATGCAGCGTCTAAATAAGACATTATCTGCTGTGAAACTCCTTCATTTCACCAATATGTTGTTATGAATCACCAGCACTATTCCCCCGTGAGCTTGGAGCGCCTTGGAGTTGTGTTGTTATTGTCATCCGGGGTTTTTTACAGGGCTTTTCACTGACCTGCGACCTTGATGACGTCACTTCCGTGCCACTGCTGAAGTCGTAGGCCTAGCAGATAATGTCTGCAACTCCCGTTACATGGATGTATGTAGATCGCGAGTGGATCTAAATATCTTCCAAAGGACTCCAAGTTACACCAAAGTTGTTCAGGTGAGTAAATGAACGTATTTTATGCTAGAAATAAGGTCCAGGTTGCAAAAAACTGAACTTCTCATTTAAGACACCTGGGAACTATTTTAATTTAAAGGGCAGAATATGTCTCCTTTAATGTTACTGTAGAATTAGAAGGAAGAGGACCTGAGGGTGGTAGTAATGCAACTACTTGAATGCCAGCTGTGTAAAACACCAAAGAAGAAGAAGGCGGCAGCTCAGACAACAGACAGTCAACTGTCTTGTTTTTGTTGCCTGGCCTCAGTGGATTGGTGTTCATTTGGTTTGCTGTGGATATCAATATCTTACTGTTCAACTTAGATAATTCACCCAGAAAAACATCACCTTTCTTTGAACAACACTACACGCAGTGCAACCAAGTTCCTTCAGTTTCCTGTTGAATGGATGGAGCGGGTGCAACAGTGAGGGTTTTTGTTTTGTCTGTGTCTGTGGATGTTGAAAACTCTGCTAACTGCCCAGTAATGTGTTGGTCCTGTAATTCACTCTTGCAGCTGTGACACTGCGAATTAGTAAATCCCCAGCTGACCTGGAGTGACCCACACATCTGGTGGTATGGAAGTAAATGTGATAGTGATGATAATTGCAGGGCTGCTCACGGTATCATTCTTTTTGATGGATTATGATGAGTGTGATTGTCTCATCTGGGGCTCCAATTTTTCCTTTTCAGGGACAAAAGGCTTCTGACCTGCAAGTGCACGTTTCTGGTCATAATCTGCAAAACACTACATTTGTCACTGATCACTGTTGTGGATCTTTTAATCATGGGGAGCAGAGAGAGATGAACAAATGTAGAAGGAACACAATACTTTTGTCTGGTCTGTGTTCTGTCTTATTGTGAAATCCCCTGTATCTCGTCTTAGTATCAATTCCTTTGTGTAGCTGAGTTGTAAATGGTTAACGGACTTGCACGTACATTGCACTTTTCTAGTCTCTCGGACCACTGTATGTTACATTCACCATTTTACACATACATTCATACAGTCCTAGGCAGCGCATGAAAACTAACCATTCACTCACATCTCTTGACACTTCGACATGTGGACTGGAGGAGCCAGGAATCAAACCACCGACCTTTCGGTTAGTGAACACCTTCTGAATTTCTGAACCACAGCCACAGCCAGAACACTCAGGTTAAACACACGAGGGAACAAGACATGGGTGGTGCAATCAACACAGGTGGGACACATCAGGTAATCATAAGAGGGAGAACACAGGAAAACAGGGCACTGAACTTCAAAATAAAACAAGAAACAACTCAACTACACAAAGGAAGTGACTAAGACAAGACACAGGGAATTTCGCAATAAGACAAGGACTCAGACCATGACAACTTTTAGTGATCACTCATCACTTGGAATCAAAGATCTTCTCTGCAGCTCCAGTTCTTCACTAATGCTCAAAACTCAAAGAGACATCAATGAACACTCTCTGAGTGAGAAACAAGGTCAGACCCACCCAACAATCTCAGCACCCTCCTGTGAAGCCCCGAGCTACAGGCACCTGTACAGATTAACAAGCTAAATATATCATGAGATGAAAACAATCAAATTACATCATCCCCTTCTCTGGCATATGCAGGATACCCCCTACCAACTCCAGAGACCCCCTCCCACAGTGTGATTACACGATATGTGAAGCAGCAGCCTGTGATTGAGCCTGGGATCATTATGATTCTCTGAGCTGAAGACTGTCCACCTGGACAAAGTGTCCCCATCCCACATGACGTGATGTCTCTAATGTAACATTTTCACTCCTGTTGTAAAACTTTGATCTTTTGATCATGGGGAAAAAGAGAGAAGAAGCTTGACAAATGTAGAAGAAATACACTGCTCAGAGACGTCATGAGAAAGAGGTGTCACTCATCTCTGAGAATCAAAGATCTTCTCTGCAGCTCAACAGAACCAATACAAATTTGGCACAAATGTTTGCTTGGATTCAGAGTTAAGCTGTTTTTTGGTGGACAAAAGTCAAGGTCACAGTCACAGTCATCTCACATAGAAACACAATTTTTAGTCATGAGTCAAAACTTCACAACAATTCTGGAGTGTGGGATGAAGTTGGAGAGCCCGGAGAGAGGGAGAATTGAACCTAGAACCTTTTTGCTGTGCCTCCGCTGCAGCAGCAGTGATGAGAGAGAGAGAGCGAGAAAGAAAACACAGAAAATGACAGTGGCGCTTGAAAATGTCCATTATGGTTAATTGCATGGGGATCCACACCTGGGTCAAGTTGCCAGCAGCAACAGTCATCCATCACACAGCTTTATGCTCCTTCTGAGCCAGTGTGTTTCTCTGGAGGATGAAGTGAGGGTGGAATAAGCGACCAGATGCTATCTGAGCTCTGTCTTCAACAATCTTTAACCCCCCCCCTCCCTGTGTGTTTGGGTCCCATCTGTGGTGTGGTGTTAATGCTCAGATTTGATTCAGTGGTAATTATGTTTATGCAGAGAAATACAAAGTGAACCTCACCAAACCATCACAACAAAAAATACAATGAAACAAAACACAAAAGTCAGAAGATCCAACAGTAACAACATTTTTTTATATTGTGTTATGATTTTAAAAGAGCCTGATCATTCTACTATCCCTCACCTGTAAAGTGGGAGGGGCATGCTCACATCTCACTCACACCTGGATGACAGCTCCTCAAACCTAAACAACCACATGGGTCATTTTTCAACTCTCTGATACAATAGAAGGGTTTCCTAAAACGCAGCACCCAGAGTAAATACCTCAAAAAACCTCGGCTGTCATGGTTACCATAATGAACATGCCATTTGTACCATTACTGTTATAAAAGAACGATCATGGGTTCATTAGGTACAGAATCTAAAACAAGTTGGTTAGGTTTAGAAAACGATCGTGACTTTTGATCAGCTTTGTTGTCATGGTTACTTGTTAGATTGTTTACGACTCTTGCGTGAACAAAGTAAATTAATTGTTAGTTTCATGCGGGAATCAAACCTCCCTCTCCTGTGTGAAAGTCCTGTGTTTGATTGACTCGTCCATCCACTCCAACCACCTCCACACATTGACTCTGTCACGTACCACATCACCACACTTCTCCCTCTGGTCCTGTCATAGCCACTGTGGCCACTAGATGTCACCTTCAAACTAAATGTCACTCTCTCACAATTTGAAAACCCCTGCTCTAAATAATAAGCCTGTGGAAGCTGAACTTCGTCCAACTGCTCATTTTGTTGGGACAATTTGGAAATACGCAAAAACGAACCATGGTGTATCAGCAATAGCAAATTCCAGGTAAACAAGCCGACCGTCGCAGAGCGAATGAGCCCTCAGAGATGACATCATCATCCAGTTCAAAGGTTAGCAGGTCGATCTGACCCTGGATGATGATAACAGGTAATTCTAGACACAAAGGGGAATAGCACTAACAATCATGACAAAATATTGGTGAAATGACCGAGTTTCACGGCAGATAATGCGTCATTTAGAGGCTGCATTCTCTGTGCCCCGATCACTCCTGCTATATGGATATACACGGCTCTCGAATGGATCTATATATCTACATATCATACTTCTAATGACACCAAAGTTATATGGGTGAGTAAACGACTGGATTTTATGCCACAAATAAGGTCCAGGTTGTAAAAAAACAGCACTTCTCCTTTAAATCCACAGTTAAAAAAAAGATTATTGTCACCATGACCGACAGATGAGATGAGATGTTAAGGAACAACTGGAAATAGACTGACTCTTGTCATTTCCAAGCACTGAGGCCACTTTGAGTTTAGGAGATACTGAAACAGTGAGTTTGGGAAATATGGCGCTGAAGTTTGAGTGACTTGTGATGGAGGAACAAATGTGCAAATATATACAGGAGTGGTGTTTTCATGAGGTTGTATGTATGCCTAATTGTTTTTAACATCATCCTCTCAGACTCTAATAGTGTATGATGCTGTTAATGTTAATGAATTCAAACTGGTACAACTCCTACAGGTGAACCCTTCTCTAACACACCAATGTACTTGGTGAACTCTGTGTTTTCCTGTCATGTGACATGTTCAGGTTGTGGAGACGGGGGTGTACGGTCCAGTGCAGTCGTGGGTGACACAGGACAGTTTGCCAATACTGGTGCTGACACAGAATCTGTAGTGTTTCATCTCCCGTCAGATGCTTTTCCCGACCGTCACACACTTGCATGGACAAAGCCAGGAGCCACTTAAGTGAAGCATCCGTGCATTATTAATAATGAAAGCTTGCTGTGTCTTGGCTCTCTCCAGAGTTCATAAGGTTTTTCTGAGCCGCAACACAAGCGGCATTAAAGCATGCAGATGTGATTCCACACACTCAGCTGGCAGCCGTCTGAGAGGAAGACTCTGTATATGAAGCAGAGTGAGTGTGTGTTGTGTCTGCTGGTCTCACTTTCCACTTGGCCTTTGTGATGTATTACCTGGGATGTGACTAGTGTCACTAGTGTAAAACTATGATTCGCATCTATTTTCTTTAACTGTGATTTTTTTTTGTCAAGAAATGTCTTGATTAACTAATGAATCTGTCAACATCAATTCAAATATTTATGGGATTTAGGATTTGAGTGATAAACTGGTTCCAGCTTCTCTTTGAGGCTTCTCAGTCTCTGTGATAGTTTGATCATCTCCAGACATTTGTTACTGCTGTACTGGAGGATCACTGACGCCCCTCCACCATCCCTGCTGGAGGTCTTCAACCATCATGGACCATCACCCTTAACACAGACTTTTCTGTTTCTGCCAAATTTTGCAAATTTGTATGGGATGTAATTGATAAATATATACTTATTTATATACACTGTGTGGGAGACACACTGCAGGAGACATGGACAATAAATGACTCTTGGTATGTCTGTCTGTTTGTCTGTATATCTGTCTGTCTGTCTGTCTGTCTGTCTGTCTGTCTGTCTGTCTGTCTGTCTGTCTGTCTGTCTGTCTGTCTGTCTGTGTATCTGTCTGTCTGTCTGTCTGTCTGTGTATCTGTCTGTCTGTCTGTCTGTCTGTGTATCTGTCTGTCTGTCTGTCTGTCTGTCTGTCTGTCTGTCTGTCTGTCTGTCTGTCTGTCTGTCTGTCTGTCTGTCTGTCTGTCTGTCTGTGTGTCTGTCTCTCTGTCTGTCTGTCTGTCTCTCTGTCTGTGTGTCTGTGTATCTGTCTGTCTGTCTGTGTATCTGTCTGTTTGTCTGTATATCTGTCTGTCTGTCTGTCTGTGTATCTGTC
>OMNW01035460.1:75294-87472 GCA_900303245.1 Selene dorsalis | reverse complement strand
GAGGAGGTCTGCGGGGCCGAGGTGCTCAGGCGCTCCCGGTCCCTCTCCCTCTCCCTGTCCAGCTCCCGCTCTCTTTCTCTCTGCTGCAAAGAGCTGACCTGGGAACAGGACTCCCGCAGGCTTTCCTTTAAGGTAAAAAGAAACACACACACAAATATAGACACACTACTTCTTAAGTCCATATAACACACAGTCTGTCATCATGCTTTGGAGGAGATCATTTTACCATGTTTACAATCTTAGCTTAGTATGTAAGCATGCTGGGAAAAAAAAGTAGGAAAGTCATCAAAGTTAGAACCATTCATCCTGAGGGGGACATGAGCGTGTGCACAAAATTTCACAGCAAACGATCCAGCACTTGTCGAGACATTTCACAAAGTGGTTCTGGAGGAAAACCACCAAAATCAGTGGCATTCATCCTCTTGGAACGACGCACGTCTCTCAGCATTTAACTTTAATTCATCAAATAGCTGTTGGAGCAACTGACCGTACAGACCAACAGGCTGACACTGTCATGCTGCCAACAGTGAAGATGATGTATTTTCACTTTCATATTAAGATTAGTGAACTGCCTCTCTTTTGACCTCATCACAGCGGACGTCCTGCCTTCACTGGCTGATTAATCGTATCAAACATTGTACATGTCACTCACTTTGAGCAGCTCGGCCTCCTTGGTCGCCTGCATGAGCTGAGTCTCCAGCTCAGATATCCGCCCTGTCGCCTGGCCCTCAATCTCCTGCAGCCGGGTGCTCAGCTGCAACACAACACACAGACAGCACCACTTTAATGTAATTATGTTTTGTTTTGCCTCATTGAGATTAACCTCATTGTCTTTATTTTCCCACTGACCTGTATGTTGTGTTCCTGCAGCTCGTCCACGTGCACCAGCACCCCGCCTCTGTTCTCAGCATCCTCCAGCAGAGCTCCTACGTCTAACACGTTGTCCAGGTAGGCCTGGATCTGGACCTGCAGCTTCTCGCTCTCTGTTTCCTTCAGGCGCTAATGCACAAATACATCCAGAAATAATGGATTATTGCAATACACTCAAACTCATATGAATGCATGTTTAAGTAATAATGCAGACTGAAGGTGTTACTCTGTAACTGGGAGCTCCTGTTAGTCCTGTAACTGACACTACATGTGTTGTTGTACAAAGAATATATAAACTACAGAGACAAAAAATCTCATGTGCAAAAATATATTTCCCCTTGTTTTTAGCATTCAGTTTTGCATATTAGATTTTCCTGAAGACAAAATGTTCACTTAATTAAGAACCAGCATTTTACTTAAAATCAGGGAAGTTAAACAAAAAGTAAAAAAAACAAAAACAAAAACTGAATAAACACTCAGCGGCCACATCCTTCTAAATGAGGAAGAGAACGCACACAAGACCTGACGTGAAGCTGGACACAAGTTACTTAAGAATCATCAGATGACATGCATAACATTTTAAATGTACAAAGGTCACAATAGCCACAGATATTTGTCAGTGTTTAATGTTGGTTTGATTTTGTTTCTCTAAACTTTGCACGCTGATACAGCAGATGAGTTAACAAGCAGCTACTTGTTCGCACACCCAGCAGTTAGTCAGCAACATTTATTTGTAGTGGTCTTTCTGGTCACCTGGTAAAAATGTAAACTCAATATTCACACTCTTTTATCTCCACTTTAGGTCTCCACCACCTCCTGAAGGAAATATCTAACTCATGAGCTTTCAAAGCTCCACCATGTTCACCAGCTAGCATCTTTTTTGTTATATCTATACACACCTCTAGATACTTGTCTAATCCGAGGTGTGTGTACTCGTACTGTAGGTGGACACGGAAGTTCATGTTCTCCACTGAATGGACCACGATGTTTATGAACTGCATGCAGGCCACCTGGAAAAAGACACAACGATAGTTAAAGCTAAGGCACATGTACAACTTAACAATGTGTAGCTAGTAGATTTATAGACCTACCATAAAGTCAATGTTGCTGTCATCATTGATGAAGTACTCCATCAGCTTCTCAAAGCGATTCCTTTCTTTGCTCACCTAAGCAAAAATATGAACTTGAATGAATGTGCATTGTATTTTTTGGCCACATGGGGGCGTCAGCAGGCATAGCTGGATATGTTACACGTGATAGTCTAGTGTAGGTAAACAGTTATACTCTCAGTTTTGACTGTTCTGCATGAGCGTTATGAACACAGTGCATGCGAGAGGGGGATTTTGTCAGTCACAGGATGACTAATGAGAGACGACATGTCAAATAAAGAGCAGACAGTCAAATCACATTTTGATGAAATCACTAGGAAAAACTCAGCTCACCTCCTTGAAGTTGTCAAAAGCAGAGAGGATGATATCGTGTCCTCCCCTGACCAGACACACGGCAGCCAGCAACTCCAACACCAGGGCTTTGGTCCTGATGCAGCAGAGGAGAGGTGGTAATGATGAACATGTTTGCAGACAAACAGATAACACACACTTTGTCTCACGCACACAGGCACTCACCTGGGATTCCTGCTGTTGAGGCTGAGGGTGATCTCGTTCACACAGCGTGGGTGAGTCATCACCAGGTTAAAACCAGACTGAAACAAAACAAAAGAATATATAAAGAGTTGCCACCTTCCAGGAAGTTGATGTGCTAAAATATGCAGGAAAAGTGTTTGTTTAGTTTGTGCTTGCTGCAAAATATTAAGACAGGTTTTTCTTTTTCTTTCATCCATCAGACTAGTAAAACTGCAGAGCAATTACATCAACCCATTGACAAAAAAAGAGAAGAGATTTCTGCCCAGTGAGATAAGCACAGGATGTTACCACTCTACCTGGTAGTTCATGATGGCTCGCAGGCACATTATGCACACGTGTACATCATCTCTCTGGCTGGATGAATGGGACTTCATCCTGTGCATCTTGTTCCCTATAGTGGAGCTTATTCTGCGGAGAGAAAACAAGTCAGTGAGAACTTAAAGAAAAGTTCATGCATGTGCAGAAGCTCCTGAAATAATAAGACACCCTGCAAAACAGCGTACAACAGAGTACATTTAGCTAATTACAGCACATCTACTGTGTCTGTCTGCAAGCTCAGATGTGTCATTGTGTGGAAGGAAAATAAAGAATAAAGAACAACAACTGAGTTTGATAACAGTTGTGATGTCTCTTTCTGAAGAGGAACTAATGTTGGGCAATAAGATAGGAAACAGTGACATATACAGTAATAATTAAGATACATTTGACGTTTAGTGTTTTTATTAAAGAATAATTTGTGGCTTCGGACCAAAATATGCAAAATAGGTCATTTGAGAGTGGCACTACAACATGGCACCACTACACCACTTCTCTCTTGCCTGATTCTGTTTTCTGACTCAACTGTGTGAGCTACAAGTTCCTCTTTGAGAGGAATCCATGATGTGGAGTGTACTCTATGCTCAGTCACTTCTCATACACACACCATAAAACAGTCTTTCTCACCTGACGGTTAGTGCACGAGCGGCTCTCGTCATCCCGTGCGAGTGGGAGCTCTTGGTCAGGTCCTCCATCGACCTCTCCGCTGGCTTTGCTCTCTCTGACAGGGTGCCACCATTTTCAACGCTCTCCACATCGAACCTACAAAAATAAGAATGAACAGCCACCGTGACGAAATGATTTATAGTTTTTTCATCATAAAAGCACCATCAGATTCGGAGGTTGTGATCACACCCTGCTGCTTTACTCACGAGGCGTCACTTTGTGCGTGGGACAGGTATTCCACCAGAATATCCAAACCGTTATTGTGCTCATTGAGGAACTCTTGAGCCCATCTACAAAAATACATCAGTAATCAAGAGACGTGAAACACTGATAGAGGAATATTTTGAGTTAGATATCACAGGCCCTGTGATGAGATTGGACTGAAATGTTGAATTCATAATCAATAAAACACCCTCTGCTCAATTCAGTTCACTCTGCAGTTTCAACTTGAGCTGGTCTGGTGTGACCAGAAGCTTATATCAGCAAACCTTCAATCGTCATTGCTGTGTAGTTCACTGGGCCAGTGCTAATGTTGCAAATATGCTTCAATCCTTTGACGCCCAGGGAGCTTAAACTGACCACTAATCATAATTATAACGGTAATAACTGAAAACTTAATTATAGCACTTATCTTAAACGTGCCCTGTGGAGTTATGAAATGCACATGCAATAGGCATATTTGAATAATGATTAAATAATGTAAAAATGATGAAAATATGAGAAAGATATGGAATATATAAAAAACATCGGAAAGGATAAAACAAAAATAACCATAAATAAATTATCAAATATTAAGTAGGACCCATCCAAACTCAACAAACTCACCCAATGTGATTTGTGCGAAGTGATATCTCCAGATCTTTAAGAACCTGAGTTGCATCTTGGATCCTTTTCTTCTGTTGAGGGTGAGGAGGAGACGTGAGAGTCAAGATACTGTTGTGCAGCAAGGAAAATTATGTAAAATATATTATGAAGAGGGGATGTTATGCTGCACACTTACCCTGCGAGTCACCCCTCCCTGGTCCTGGTAAAAGCTCTTGATCTTGGTCAGGTACGTGGAGGGGGGGCTCTTCACCTGGAAACGCTCCTGGGGAGGGGGAGACATTCACAGAAGTCTAAGTCAAACTGAGCTTTTGATCGTTGATTTTTTTATCAAGAAGTGGACCGGAGGCACCTGAACTCAGCATCTGACGTTCATATTGTGTGTAAATAGAACAGACACAAACCGCTCACTGTTGCCATGCCAACATCTCTATCACTCGCCACCACAGAAACTGTTGCAAGGTTTTCTCAGTGCATCCTGCTCTGTACCACAGATCCACTCTGGCTGTTTATGTACTCTGAGTCAACTCTGTCTCAGTGGAGGTGCTGGTTCGAGGAACTTTTGCTATTTGATGACGTTTGATGAGGTGAAATTGGAAAAAAAAAAGAAAAACCAAACTCTCACCTGATCACAGACTAACTCCCACTTCTTCTCATTGTCATATTGACTCAGTAGCTTCAGTTTATCTGGAGGCAAGTTCATGTAGCTCTGAAAGAGGAAAGAAGAGACATGTTCAGACTCAAAGAATCTGCAGTGATGAAAGTAAATGACTCAAAAAGAAACCATACATTTCATATTTGTCACACTGCATTTCCCATTTCCACCTTTCCACTTTTGCTCAGCCCTTTATCATTATGTCTGGTCTTATCGTCATTTTTCCTGCTTATGCAACCATACTAAAATCTTTAAAACCACAGATGTACTTTCAGAGTGAAACAGAAGGAGGGTGTTGACTACCTGCCGGAAGTACACGACTCAGTGTTTACATGTCTGTATTGATGGTTGTCAGTGGGTACCGGTACCATATAGACGTAGGTGGTTTTGTTATATTACGTAACCATAGCAAAGAAATCATTCAACTTAACCCAAGGTCAAATTTGACTGTATAGTGCAGCTTTTAATAAAAATTAACCACCACAGACCATCTTTATTTACTTGATGTTTTATGATTTTTTTTTTAATTAATATAATCAAAACTGAAATATTGAAAAATATAATGCAGTTTTGTCTGAGCCTCTCAAGTCCATGGAGATGCGAGTTGTAGATACTCCCCACCCACCTTCACAACCCTTTCATGCAGATTGAGGAGTTGACATTAACAGTTTCAATTTGAGTTACCACCATCAACCTACAGTTAGATGTTACAGTCCAGATAGTCGGGTAATTTCCCCATACACATGGTTTAATGGACCCAAATTAAGTTAACATGTCTGATTGTGAACCAAATGAGTTAGTTTGTGTGGAAATGCTTCATCCTGGGTGTTGTCATCTGATCCGCTCTTGTGCACATTAAGCATCTAAAGTTTTCTATTTCACACCTTGTTAAAAAAAAGAGAGAGAGAGAGAGAGAGAGAAAGAGGCAGAAACGGAAATGGCCCCATTGCTCTGTCGCTGGAGCTTCTCCCTTGGTGGGGTAAGGGTGGAGTCTCAGTGTGGGTTTCTTGGTCGATGAATTGTATGGTTTTATTTTGTGTACATGTTCTCTTGCATTAACTTGCGTGAGCATGAAGTACACGCTCCTTCAGTAGCAGAATTATTTGGAGAAGAAGAGGAAAGTGCATGACGACTCATTTCCTCTCAGAGTTGATCAACCACACTTTAACACTTAAGAAAAGTACAGAATGACATCTGCCTTGGATTGGAAGTATGTTGCCAAAAGAGGAAGTGAGGTCATGGTGTCAGAAAATGTACCCTTTTCAAATGCAACATTATGAAAGTGTTTGTCTGTCACTTCAGTTCTTAATGCAGTGATCTTTGTTCTTTTAACTATAGGATATAAAATAACTTTTGGGGTCGGGGGTTACTTTTAATATACCTTTTATTCTTGTTTTCTCATGTGAATGTGTCCCTCACATAAATCAAGTACAAGTCCACTGGTTCAGCTTGTCTGGACCTAGACACCTCACGTTTGCTCAACCAGAGACAGAAAAGACTTTGCCCCTCTGATAATCCATGATGTAACACTTTCATACAGCATCATAAAAAAATGAAAGGCAATTATGTTGTATCTTTTCACCAGGGAGCAGAGAGCACAGTTATAACTGTGAAGAAATGGAGCCGGTTTAGGTGTAAAACTTGACAGTGGAGTCAGACTGTGTGTTGATGTCACATGTCGCACTGGGTCAGGATGACATCACATTTATGGTCTATTGCATTTAATAATTCACTTCTGGAGCTTTTTGTGCTCAATAAAACAAGACATAAAAATAGATCTTTAGATTAAGTCGAATTCTTCTGTAATGAATTCATTTGTATCAAGTGTATCAGAGTCTTTGATGCTAAACAGTCTCTTTTGAGGCCTTTGAATGGGATGCCTTTGAATCATCACAGTCTTCACTGTGAGGTCTTATGTTTTCCAACTTGACTGTTGGAAGGATGGTGAAACAGTTGCTTTCCGGTCTTATGGTCTCTCTCATGTAAATGTGTTGCTCAACTTCCCCATGGGGCCTGCTGCCTGTGCGTTCACTAATCACCCTATTCCTACAAGACAAGTGCTGTGATGAATCTGATAAAATGTTGATGATAAAAAAAAATTGTGTTGGTTTGATATCCCTGCTCTTAGAGGAGCTTATACAAAAAGGCAAGGTCAAATGATACTTTGCCTAGAGCCTATTGAAGGCTGGTGTATATAAACCTGTATGTTTGGCTCTTTGTACACACTAGACTCTAGATTAAGATCTTCTTAGTCTGTGCTGAGTTTGAATTAGTTCCTGGCAGAATCAGTGAGTCATAAATGTTCAAAAGAGGATGCAGAGCATTTGATATTTATAACAATTTTAAAATACATATGTTGAATTATTTCTGTACCTCCTGCAACAATCTCTACAGCATCTACAACAAAACCAAGCAGGCACTGGTGATACACCAAGTGCATTATCTCTGTGTTTTCATGTGCGCCTTATTGTTTCCTTTGCAGCCACTCACCAGCACCACGTTGAAGCGCTCCTCCAGCTCCTCCTCTGGGGGCATGGGCAGTTTGGGGGGAGCCGGCTGCTTCTTCTGCAAAGTTGGTGTGGGGTCACTCATTCCTGGAGCTGTCCCGACTGAGTTCCTGGCCTCTCTCTGGCCCTCAGCCGGTTGCTGCTCCAAGCCCCCTGCAGCCGCATTCCCCATCACTAATCTCCACAAGTAATCCAGGGGGAAAGCTTTGCACAAACCCCTTCTCCTGAGAAATCAGTGTATTCCAAAACAGAGTGACAGAAAAAAGTTGTCACTCCAAATGACAAAAGCAATCAAGCCTAAAGCAAACCAAGTCGTTGGGTCTTCAGTGAGAGGATCATCAAGCTGCTGGCTCACTGCCGCCTCCTTGGTCCTGTGGACATGGTGGGTGATGAAAGACGGCAGTTTGTCCTCACGTCTGTCCTCGCATCCACCTGCTACTTTCTGTTTACAAGTGCCGTTGATAATAAGGTAGCAAGCTTTGTTTGAGCCTGTGGGGCTCAAGGAAAGGCCCCACCTATATCTCAAGACACGTTTCTCTATACTTGTTGACCGAAAACTGCTCTTCTGAGGTTAGCACGGGGCTGTGCTTGTGAGAGGAAGGAGAGGGAGGTGACACACACCATGTAACACAGACAGAAACCACAGAAGCACAAAAGCAGAAGAGTAACTTCCTGTGCATGACAGCAAAAGAACCTGGGGCGGAGGACATGGGTGGAAGATAAACATGGTAACTGCTAGGCACAGCATGCATGCAGTAGGTGGATGACGAGTGAGATAAAGTAGTACAGGAATTTTAAAATACTGCAGAAAGACTCCAGGGCTGAGGAAAAACACACTAACCAAGCAAGTGCAGATGTAAAATGAAGTGCAAGACACTTTCTCCTACTGCACCATTAGTCCACCTGCGCTGAACTGGAGCCATTCATCCTCTTGAAGGCCACTTGGGGCCTGGCCTGGGGCTACATTTGTTTTGGTCATTTCCCTTAAAGTGAGGCCAGACTGTTTGTGGCAGACAGGTGAAGAGAGGCCGCTGTGTGACAAGGTTGTGCAACATCGCCCCTCTGTGGTAGAATCAAGTACTGCACGTGGGGCTTCTTTTTCCTTCAAGTGATTTACCGCCACGTGCAGGGGTGTTGTAGTTGTGGCCTCCATATAACGTTTGTTATGCGTAAAATGATTGGACATTGACCCTCTAACAAATATTGGTTGGATATATAGTGCAATAATAAAGATGAACTTTGGGCACCTGTTTCAGCATTAGGTCTTCATGTTGTTGATAATATGTGAATTGGTTTTCTGAAGGGGAAATAATAATTATTTGGTTGTGAATAGCAATTATTAATTTGAAGAACACAAATGATTAAAGCTTATAGAATTGATACTGTCGAGTCGGTTATTATTCAAGTACTGTACTTGAGTACAACTTTGAGCTACTTGTATTTTACTTGAATGTTTTCCATTTCATCTTTATTATTAGCCTAGGCTATTTCTATTTGGCTGGACCTTTATGTTGGGAATTACCTAACCGTAGCCTTCGTTGTTAAAACTAGTTGTTAAAACTTGCTGCACCTCATTTTAACAACTCACTTGTGAGAATGTGTTGCTTATCTCCATCATATATGTAACTAATTGTTAGTTTCGGTCTTAGTTCAATACTGGATGTCTGAAAGGAGCACAGTTTACCGGAAGTTTTTGTAGAGTAATAAAACTGGAATTTACGGGATGGACGCGAACGCAGCAGAGTTGTGTAGTTAAATTGCTTTTGCAAAATGACGGACCCGTCAGCGTCTCCAGAAAACCACTGGAAAGTAAGTAACTCGTGTTAACTAACCTCGACTTTTAGTCAGACTGATTCATACGTGTGTTGCCTGACAGCAGCGACGAGTGGCCAACGGTGTTTTGTCTGAAAATTGACATTTTGCTGACGTTTAATGAGGAACACAGGGCTTTGTTAGCAGCGTGGCTAGCGTTAGCATGCTCGCTCAGAAGCGGTAGTTGTTAGCAAGCTAGTTAAGTAAACAAAGCGTCATGAAGGAGTAACTCGTGTTCACCGTGGACAATTCATTTGTTCTAGAAAACACAACTACAAACTACAATCACGGACGAAATAATACATGTCGTTTTTGCAAATAAAGTAAAGTGTAGATTAACTGAATAGTCTAAATATTGCAATTATGCACAGTCGTTAGTTAGCTTATAAAGTCAGTGTTTGTACCCGCACCAAATTCAACTTGTGGGAAACATTAATGTAGGTTCATTAAATGGTAAATTTGTGATTAAGATAGGACTTGTGAAGTTTCCATGCTTGAACTTATCTACTACAGCTTTCAAGACGTTGAATAATCGTTACCGCTGTCTTATTTGGTTATAACGCAGCAGTAAATATGGTTAACCGACTGTCTGTGATCAGGCAAATGTCTGTGATATGTGATTAAAAATGATCAATACAGCTGACAAAACACATACAGGTTTGATTGAGCAGCACCCGATTAATGTTGCTGTAGTGTAGTTGAAAAGAGTGAAACCTCTGGTCCTTGTCAAACACTGCCTGCCAACATATAGCAACAATCTGAAAATTAATTTTAGGTTTTGTCTCTTGGAAGCTTTTGGCAAAAAAGCTGGATCCAACACTGGGAACCACAAATCAAACTAACTATTATGTGGTTTGTGATTGAGGTAGTAATTTGGTCTCCTTTGTAAAACAGGACAAATCAGGGCAGTACTCAGTGGGGGGTTTAGGGCATCTATCCAGGCAGGTAGTTATTGGCCTATTGTTAATGCATTTAGGGCAGAGCAATTTTTGTCCTTGTTATTTTAGCATCTCAACCTCTATTTTCTCCCTTTTCCCTCCTCTGTTGTCTGTCTGGTGATGGCACGGCAGACAGACGGTGCTTTCAGCGACGGTGGCTTTGACCATAGTAAGTACTGAGTCAGTTCATATCCCGTTGTTTGTCATGTTGCTTGATATTTAGCCTGTGTGATGGTGGCTTCGTGTTTCTGTGATTAATGTGCTCGATCTGACCTTTTCCTGGTCTCATGATGAAATATGTTTGATGTCTCTCTCTAGGTTTCTTTGCTGAAACTTCCAGAAAGGGAACCGTCGTGTCCAGGGCCAATAGCATCGGCTCGACAAGTGCCTCTTCAGTTCCAAACACAGGTATTGTGGTTGTAACAAATTAAATCTGACATTTTTGAGAGAATTTAGATAGTGATGCTTGACTGCCCAAATCATTGTGTGTAGTCCATGTACTTGCAGTTTTAACCCTGTTACACATGTTAAATTTAAACCATAAAAAACAATTAACATCAGCTCATTTGTATATTATTCTTATTAAAAGTAAAAGGTTATTGTAAAATGAACACAGATTTTGCTTCCTGTTATATGTGTTATAAAAGGGAAAATCTCTCCTAGAGCATGACAGACCACGCAACCTTTACAGGATGTATAACATATAATGAATAAGTGGAGAACTTAAATTGAGTCTCATCATACATACACTTTTAAATCCATTGTCTATTTGTGAGATTAAAACACCCCCAGTCAGAAAACAATAATCGTGTTTCATAGTTGGACCAACTTTTAAATGAGTTAAAAAATGTTTAACCGTAACATATTTTACTTAGTTTTTATACATGTTATATTATTTTGTTCCTGAATAGATGATGAAGACAGTGACTACAGACGTGAGACGTCATATAAAGATGAGTATAAAGATCGACGGAGACAAGCACACACGCAGGCTGAGCAGAAGCGAAGGGATGCGATCAAGGTGACGCTGCGGCTGCGGCACATTA
This sequence comes from Selene dorsalis, assembly GCA_900303245.1. Lineage (NCBI taxonomy): Eukaryota > Metazoa > Chordata > Actinopteri > Carangiformes > Carangidae > Selene > Selene dorsalis. The sequence goes on along the minus strand of OMNW01035460.1, from coordinate 76,198 downwards.
CAAGTGTGTCTCTGTGACCTACCACAAATGGAACAGGTTTTTTTTAACGACTTTCTTATTTCTAACTCCAGAAAGGCTACGATGACCTCCAGTCTATAGTGCCAACCTGTCAGCAGCAGTCTGAATTTGCAGTGGGAGCACAGAAGATCAGCAAGGCTACTATCCTGCAGAAAAGTAAGATGAGACGAGATGTTTGATCAATGGATCGATGATAAGTCAGTCCTGAAACTGAAACTGAAGTGTTTGGAAAAATAGTTAATATTTAATTGGACAGTTCACAATTTTCTATAATGGGAGGATACTAAATAAGTAGAAAGTCATAAATAAATATCATTTATAGTCCAGTTTTTCAGATTTGTCATTATTATCCTGTAGTTTTCCAACATGCTACATAAACCTGAGTGACATGACATAGATCTGCATGTTGCTTATATTTAGCCACCAATTTGAGATACAGTCCTACAAGGTCAAATCGCACAAGGCAAATATTTCACAGCACAGAGATCTCTACACTTTCTTTAAAAGAGGAAAAAAGCAGAAATGGAAAGGTTTTCGAGGGACAACACCCTCAGTCTGCTAGAAACTTCTCAAAAAGTACTTTGGTCTGTGCACAGTGAAGAAAGCCCTGACTGATGCAGTTTTTTTGTTTGTTTTTTTTTCAGCAATTGACTACATCCATTTTCTTCATAAAGAAAAGAAGAAGCAAGAGGAGGAAGTTTCTGTGCTACGAAAAGAAGTGATGGCATTGAAGATCATGAAAACGTGAGAAAGTGTCTCGCAATCCTGAAAAGATATATATATATATATTTTTTTTTTTTTTTCTTGCCTAATTTGTATTCCAAAGTCCTGAATGTTCTGCACTCGGAGACGGATGAAAAGATGGATTTTAGAGGAAATGCTGATC